>JAHZND010004441.1:0-26311 GCA_027744115.1 Acrocyrtus sp. NNG-2020 | reverse complement strand
CTGATTAAATAATAAAACAAACTTAACAATTTTTTATGCATGTGATACTTTCAAAAATAAAGCATACTGACTTAATTTAGAGAGCATACAAAATGTCATTAATTGTCAACTGTTAGACTAATGTGTATTTTTATGCATTAAAATTTACTTGAAAATAAGCTACCTCGTGTACTAAGATTTTAATTTACTGTGCGATTGTGCATGTGCCTTTTGTCATGGTGCTGATGTGATAAGCTTTCTAGCATTTACGTAGACACCTATCTCCACTTGGCCAAGCAAGTTCGAGTTGTCACATAAGTGGGTATAGAGATGCGTAACTTGTACCATACAGATCGTAGGATTGACCTTGAATCATTTTGCTGTTGCTGTAACAAAAAGCAAACGTGGTCTGCTTTTGTATGCTGGATCACAAGAATTTATCCTCGGGACTGGTGCACCTAGCCATACTTACACGAGTTAGCTCTATTTTTGACAGATTGCAGCTGTAGTTAAAGAAATTGGTTGTGAATTTTTCAGTTCCGAAAGGAAAATAAAGTAGCAGAAAAAATTTAAAATTTCACATAGACTCCTACAATAATGAGGGAGTTTCGCTCAATTTGTGCAGCTGCCATAAGTTTTGGAGGGAGAGGAAGTGCAAGATGTTTTTCCTCCAGTAATGCACTCCGACAAGATATTTCAGGGGTGTACCCTCCCATCACTACCCCATTCTCCCAAGGGGGACAAATTGATTACGGAAAGTTGAAAGAAAACATGAAAGCCTGGAATTCAATTGACTTTGCTGGTTAGCAAACGGAATACTTTCTCTTCTAAAGCTTGCTCAATTTCCTCTTCTGTTGTGTTACGCTCACCACGTGTTTAATACGGTTTGCGTGTTGCATTGTGCGTTCTGTAAGTAATTGGTAATGGTGCTCTCAATGTGTTTCACTTTCACAGGCTATGTCGTGATGGGCTCGAACGGGGAAGCAGCCAGCTTAAAGGAATCGGAAAAACTGGAGCTGGTGAGGAATGTCAAGAAAATGGCAAATCCAACATCAAAAATTCTTGCCGGACTGGGCTTGCCAAGTAAGTCAGAGAAGAAAATAGTTAAAAAATTGAATAGATTTGTTGTTAAATTTAAGACTTTTTAGTAATCCTAATATGAATAATTAAATTTCTTCTTTTCCTGCAGCCACGGATCAAAGCATTGAGATTTGTAATTTAGTTGCTCAAGAGAAGACCGCTGATGCAGCGCTTATTGTAGCACCGTCATTCTACAAAGTGCAGATGACGGTAATTAAAATTGCAACTTCTGCTTTCTCCTATTAAAACAGTTTTCATTTACCCTATAGCAATAAAAATGTGATATTAAACCTTCTGCGATCCAAATTTTCATTTGCAGGATACCGTGCTCCGGAAATTTTATGAGGATGTGGCAGACAAAAGCAAGTTGCCCATTATAGTGTACTCCGTCCCTGCAAATACCAACTTAGACTTGAGCTCTTCTTTGGTTGCATCTCTTGCTAGGCATCCCAACATAATTGGATTGAAGGATAGCGGCGGAGATGTATGAGTCCTTCTCTATTACAAGAATTATATTAAAATTAAATTATTATTAATTTTTAAACACTACTTAATACACCTAATAAATTTGCAGATAACTAAAATCTCAGAGATAGTGCATAACACTCCAGAGAACTTTCAGGTGTTGGCAGGATCTGCTGGATTCCTTCTTCCTGCTCTGCTTATGGGTTGCGTTGGAGGTATCTGCGCACTGGCAAATGTGATGGAGCAGGTCAATCAGTTGTACAGACTTTTCCAAGATAGCCAGTTGGATAGCGCTATAGCCTTGCAGAGAAGGCTAATTGCGCCAAATCTATGGGTAAATATAACTACAGATATGACTACAAAGAAAAGAATCATTTAATTGAAATGGAGGCAATCGCCAGTTAATGAATTCCACTTCTAAATTTCCGCTAATAATTTTTAGGTCACAAAGAAACTGGGAGTGCCAGGACTGAAAGCAGCTATGGACTTTAAAGGACTATATGGAGGACCATCTAGATTACCTTTAATGCCAATTGGTGATACAGAAAAAGAAAATCTCCTTCGGATTTTTGAGGAAAGTGGCCATCCACTACGAAAATAAATTAATACAAATGAGTTCATATGCATGACACGATGAATTTCCCGAAAACAATTGTTTTCTCTCTAATAAACTTTGTCACAAAATAATGTACTGTACGGACCAATAACTGCAGTAAAATTTGTGCATTAAAAAAGTGGTTAATAAAGAGAAAACTTGATATAAAGGAGAAATAGGTACATGTAAATAGGTAGTTTTGTGCGCTTTTCGATTATTATCCTGCTGTCAAACAATAGTCAATGTCTGCAAAAACCAACACTCACATACAACGTCAGTCACTCACTCAATGCAAATATTTCAAAATCGACTACTGCTTTACTTCAGCATTCATTCTTAACTAAATATTTTAAGTTTCAGCTGTCAGTATAAATCCAGCAGAAGTTCATTGAATTGAAGGTCAGTTCAAATTTAGTTAAAAATACTTTTCAAAAAAACTTTCTGTAGCATTCGCTTTCTAAATTTCATCCGTTAAACATGTTCACGCAGCAAAATTCAAGTTCGAAATTAGTACTCATTTATGTACTCTTATTTCCCTTGAATGTTATCTCAAGTTTATTTGGAGTGCCTGAAAAAATTCATGGTAAAACGGACATTGGCACTATTTCTATAAAATATAGTCAAAAGCTATCTAAAGAATTGTTCACTCTGTGGGGAGATCCCCCGCGTTCAATGGATCTAAGAATACTTGGCTTACTTCAGAAAAGGGATTACCATTGTGCGCATATTATTACAAACTTCATCAGTGTTGATATTGTTGGAGCTTCTATTCCACTAATCATTAAAAAACCTACACCTGCAGTATTCACAAATGAAAAAATCAAACATTTTACTGCAACTTGGGTAATGGCAAAGTTAGAGGCATTCATAAAAGTTAATTATGGATCGCTTAAGCAATTAACCGAGGGTCCCAATTTCGTTGAGTTTGTCACAAAAAGTAGGCCATGGAATTGCAAAGTTTATATTGATGTGCTACCTCCTGCCATTACTGAAGGGTACAAGGTTCTAGTTGAAATATTCAGCTCAACACAACAGGGCATCGATCCCCGTGTTTTGCAAACTATGGAAACATTTCAATATCCGAGTGTTTGGGATTATCCAAGAAAGAGCACAGAAATGGTACAGGTACTGCCCAGTGATACACAAACAGCATATATATTTGCAGTACGTTCAGCGCCAAGAACCAGACATAATGATATCGTACTTAAACAGATAAGCCTCTCATTGTCAAATTTCTTACAAGTTACATCTCCGGACAAGTCAGGGTCGCTTCGCCAAACTCATAACATTCTTCTCCTGTTGGCTAAAATGTCGGAAGACAAAAGACAGCAGCTGGCGATATTATGTTCAGTTGAATCCTTATCTGCTGCCAATTTTGGCAGGAAAATATTTCAAACTGACTGTAGTTCAGAGGCTCCCGTCTTAAATTATACACAGGATAAACTTGCATGGATTTTAAGGGAATCTGGAAACTTGGCTAAGTACCTACAGAGCTGGGAAAGCTGCAAATTCTCTTTTAAGTTAATGATGTCATTGGCAAAAACCCCGAAGGATCTGTCGCTGCGAATTCTTTCTCATATCTTAAAAGAAGTACTGGGAAATTGGAACTCAAGTGTAAATGGTTTAAGAGAGGAAAACACATTTGGACACCAGATTAAGGGGACCCTCAAATCTGTTGAAACAATATCGTCTCGGCTGCACTTTCCCTTGAGCTTTGTGAATTCAGTATCCACGCTCTCCCTTGTTACGTGTGGGTTCAAGGGCACAGAGTCCCTCGCTCTTAAAGAACTTATAAGTTCCTACGATATCCCTACATGGACTGGTATAATTATGTCCGTCGTAACATTGACTGCACTGCTGTCTATCTTAAAGTCAAAAATAATATCTTTTGGTCCACTTTTGGTAGCTTGGAATTCAGCACCTTTGGTAAAGATACTGTTAGAGCAAAGCAATCCTTTTCCGAATAATCTGCTAAGTGGTGGTAATAAAATACGCCTATTAATTGGATGCGTTCTGGTTGCGGGAATCGTCATCAGCAGTGGCTACAAGAATACAAACGTTTATAAAGTGGTTCGCCCCCGTGAACCACTCCACTACAAAACAGTCCAGGAGTTGTTGGATGCTAACTTCAAAATTTACGCAAGCACACATAAAATTGCGTTTCAACATTTCATTTTTGAAGTTAATACGACAACATATGAGGGTTATGGATTTAGAGAATTTGGACCCCACCGGATGCACATACATGACGGTATAAGACACCCTCTCGTAAAAAGCGAGTCAGTAGTTGCTGAACAGCTCAAGGATGAAAGTGAATTGGGCAAGTATGGAAACAGTGATGACCACCTACTGTATAACAGTAGTAGCCTGCACACGCCAAAACATTTTCTTGAAAATGTGTTGGAAGCCAGCAAATCCGGCATTCTCAAATGCAAACGGAGGGGGAGCATCATAATATCTTGTGAGAATATGAGCGAGCTTTTTATTCAGTTGGAGGCACAAGCCCTATCAAAATCGGTATCCTCCTGCAAAAATACTGCACTGCTTCTCCCTACAGCAACGGTAGTGAAGTGGATGAAGAAATCGAAGCAGAAATTGAGTAAAATTTATCCACTAAAAGGAAGATACTTCCGGAAGACTTACAGCTTTTATTTTACTGGGTTCCTCACGTCATCTTTTATTTCGCAGTTGCATACATTTAAGGATTCGGGAATTTTAGGCAGATGGGCAGGAATCTTGGAAGGAGTTTCTTTCTCAAAAACAGAGCCAGCCGGTTTGGAGCCATACTTACCTAATCCTAAACCCGTAAATGTTGAAAAGGGTTATCTAGCCATTTTCATTCCGTTACTGGGAGGTATATGCATCAGCTCTGCTAGATTTATTTTCGAAACTATGATATACATATAAACTAGTACCTGCATAATTTTCATATTTCAGGATACAATAAGATTGCGTCAGTGTTCCTATTATTAATAGATACTTGTTTATACCCAAGTTAGTCATACATCCTCGAGTTTCTTTTAGAGCAGTGTCAAATGTATTAGAAGAAATAAAGTAAATACGTGATTCTGACAGCAACGATGACAATGAAAGGATTGCAACCTGCAATGGTGATGTTTGGTAAGTTGATACTTCGTTGCCAAGCAAAAGTGCGCAATCCGCATTTTATAAAACTATTATTAGTGGAACTAGGTATATCAGGAATCCTTTGGTAAGATGTAAGTTCTCCAAGGTCAAGATGTAAAACTAAAACCGGGGGCAATCCACTTAGTAATGCAAATGGGTGGAAGAAATGGCTCATCGGAAGTTTCTCATTGCTCAGCTAGCTTAACTAAAACATGCATCAAATGGGACATGCGTAACGCAAAGTTTGCATCCAAGTCAAGTCAATGTCACTGCTAATAATGTGTCGCAAGCATTACAAAAGCCAATTTATATATAAGTCAGCAACCAAAAAATGACAAATTTCAGGAAAGTCTATTTTAAAATGAAAAATTCTCACTCAATTCTTAGCATTTGTTTATAGCATAAAAATTGTAAAGTTCTCCTCTTTTCCTTCTTCTGACGCATTGTATGTAACCACGCCAGGGGTTTCCCTCTGGGCATAGCTGTCTTAAAGAAATTAATACATAATATGGTATGGTGTTCCAAAATGTGGTAAAATGGTGTGCATTTCAGTGTTTATAAGGCAGCTCAATACAGACATTGGTTTGCCCTTGACTGAATGACTCCATTTCCATTAAATTTCTTTCATTAGTTATCTATTCATTCTTAAAACCAAGACGGATTTGAAAACCGCGGAGAACATGTCACCGGAACTGCTGCCAGCCGTTACTTGTTTCTTCATCGACATCCCCGAAAATAAGACGGACTGCTCGAAGCTCAATAGCAGTGAGTGCTTCTATTGCCCCATACCAGGGCGTTTCATCACTGGAGGAACACTGGAAGATCACGACTCTTCAGGACAAATCATTACACTTTCGCTATCCTTATTCACAGTTCTAACCGGAATAGTGGCAGCAGTTGCAAATATTCTCAGTATTATAGTTCTCCGAAATGAAAAGTCAGGAAAAACATTTGACACCTTTCTAGCTGGACTCGCCACCTTTGATATTCTCTGTGCTAAGGGATCCATAGCCTGTTCAATAGCAGGCTCCCTTCTGCTTTGTAAGATAAATACTCTGCACCTTCCTCCTAATTATCTTTAATGTAGTAGCGCTATAAAATGGTTAATTTAAATAGTCAAATGGAACAGCTGCTGGTTTACACTTAGCCTGTTTCGCTTCGGATTCTTCTTTTACATGTTTGGAAAAACGAGCTCTACCCTAATGACAGTGCTAATCACCCTGGAAAGGTACATTGTAATGACCTACCCACTTAAGAAGGACGCTGCCCACTTCTTTAAAATAATGGATGGGTGGCTCCCGGTAGGTCTAGTGGTCTCAGTATCAACTGCCTTAGGAGCACCCAGACTGCTTTCATATAGCGTTGTGAAGAATGACGGGATTGGGCGACATATCACATCAACTCAAGATCTTAACTACATTTACGAACTGACGCCACTGCATCACGTTTGGAAGAGCGATATACACAATACTTTTGGCATCATCACTTATTGGATACCGATTGCTCTAGTGTTGATTTTGAATTGCATGGTGTCTTATCGAGTAAGTTCAAATTTCATGGCAAAGTTATGCTATTAATACTAAAATTAATGTAATTATATCCTCGATTTGGGATTATTGCTAGATTCACCGAATCACAGTAAACCGGCGTGAGCTTAACGTTCTACAGGAAAGGGACATTCGGGCAATGAGAAAACTTTTTCTCGTAGTGATAATTCAGTTCCTTTGCTATATCCCAAGTTTCTTATACTACTCCTTTTTTCGCGTCACTGGAAATTGCTACAGAGAACTAGTGATACTTGATCAGCTCTCCAGGACCATTATGTCCACAGTGAATCCTCCAATTTACTATTTTAATGGAGGGTCCAGCATTACAGACGAGGCTAAGCGGGTGATCCACCAAGCATTTTCTTGTGCTAGCTCAACACAGCAAAATAATCGTAAGGAAGACCGTGCTCTGTGCATTCCAATTAAACCTCAGCTCGGGAACGTCACGTGCGCGTGAAAATTCCAATGTGATTGATTCCAAACCATGTTACGGTTTAAGTAATTGCAATATTTATTATTGTATTTCGCCAGGGCAATTATATTTGTAATGACGTCAAAAATCATAATTAAATATACAGTACTGTAAGTGTATTTATGGTATCTGAAGGCAGAATATTATAACATTTTTCTTAAGATTTTGTTCGGGAATTTACCACCAGAAAAAATGTCCTTTGTAGGGAAAATTTAAGCATTGCTGGTCCCCTCCCTCTATCCATTTTATGAAATGCTCTAACTTTAAGCGATATCGGTAAACAAGACTTTGCGACTTTTCTGGCCCAAGTGCAGCACTTCTTTCGACATAAGCATGACTTTTGAAATTTTCCTAAAAGCTTCCTAGTCTCAATCATTGGGCGGCTTCCCAGTTCAGTTGTGGAGTAGCAAAATCCAACAATTATAAGAAGGATACCAACGGTTAGCACCAGAACTGATTTGTGTAGAATACTTCCAAACATGATTATGGAGTAAAGGCAATTAATTATTAGGGACGTCCCAAGTGCTAAAATGAGCGGAAATATAGTAGCTTGAAAGCAGTCATTCATTAATTTTGAATAAACTTGAACTCTTCTATATTCCATTAGAAATATTCTGCTCCGTTGGCATCCTGAATGAAATGGGGTAATTCCTCTCGAAATCCATCTGCTAAAGCAATCAAAAAACTGTTGTAATTTACGTACACCAAACAAGAAAATTGTCACTTGACTTTACCTCAAGTCAGCGCTTCTTCTTCGCAGGTAGTGTAATGAAATTAGGCAAATATTCCCCATTAGGGATATCATGTGGCTGACATGGAACTGAAAAGCGACGTCTAAAATTAGTAGAAAAATTTTAACTCCGAGTGAGGTAGAACCGCAAGGTGTTCCCTCTGGGGTCATTTTCGCAACCATGAATGGTCTCAGGCAAGGTCTTTCAAATATGAACATTGGAAGATTGACCCATTCAGTAAGGGTAAGGTACGAAAACATGATGACCATCGTAAACAGCCACGTTGTATTTGGCAGGCCCCTTTTCTTCTCCGCCGCTTTTGTAGGGGATAGCGCCAAAAGAACGTTAAGCAACTGACAGAAGCTCTTTGTACGCTGGTGAAAGCAATGCATATTTATAATGGCTACAAGTTGACGAAGACACAGAAATATATGTAAGTTTAAGGCAATCACTAAGAAATTTTTGGCCTGCTTTGAGTCCCTAGCCTTCTTTAAGGATTTTGCAACATAGACAATTTCGCAAATGGATAGTATCACAGAGAGAAATAGTAATCCGTATTGGAATGACCTCCTATCCTGTGAAAAGGTCTTGGCATGGATATGTCCAGTGCTCTTATTTACGAAGAAGGGAACCAGGTTAAATTTGCTGCAAAGGTTCACCACAGCCCTGAGAATTTTAAAGGGGTCTCCCCTCAGAAATATATGAACTATTTTAAAGAAAGGCATTTTGAAATTGTTTCCAGTCCTTAAAAGAATAGATGGAATATATAAACAGATTTGGAAACGGTTTAAAAATAATTACACTGCCGCCAGGTTGCAACGCCGTTTCAACAGAGAAAAAACTTGGTGCTTCGTGAAAAGTCTTAAGCGAAGACTGCTGCATCTGTATCTCTCCAATTAAAATGTCGAGCCTGTCTAAAACTTTCGGTCGATGACATTAAATTTTTTAGAATGCAAACTGGGATGAAATGTTCTAAATTTTGTATTGCGTTCTTAATAGATTCGTAGCCAGCGAGTATGGTAGGTATCGTTCTAGGTATGAGGCCATTAGAAGGAAAGCATCACAATAATCTATAGCCATTTGCCTTACCCGTCCGCAATAATTGATAGGTAGGCATTTAAGTTTATAAAATATTTGCAAATAAAAGTAGTAAAGAAATCCCGTAAATCACCATGAAATTCTTACTTATGGCTTTACTTCTTTTAAATCTATAAGGTTTCCTCACATGGCAGCAGCAAATTGCCAGTAAGTTTATCATGGACTGAGAACGCGACGAATTACGAACACAATATAAGTGTACCTATGTAGGTTCTCTATCCTCTGAAAAGAAAGAAAAGATATATGTAAGTATTCCAGGGTAGCAATAAATCAGATAAATCTGTAATTGGATAGCGTTACGAAAAATGTGGGGTATTTAGAAATTCCTAAACTAGTGAAGAAGGGGAAAACCTGTGAGTGTCAAATTACAGTGGCGCCTTATCACATGAAAATCTGGAGATAGTTGCCGCCAGCCACCAACATTGCCACTCGTTCACGTACATGAAAAAACGTAGAACGTGATGTATCAAAATTTTAACTTACGCATTTTATAGTATGCCTCTTCTAAATTTTTTGTTTAGTTTTACTCTGTATTTTTGATGAACAAAGATTGGTTACATAAAATGAATAGAATTTTGATTCAAATTTAAAATCCTTTATTGCTAGATCAGCTAAAAATATCTTTGTCAGATGAATCGTGGAAAAGTAGAAAGCGCATAATAAAAAGGAGTGCATTAAGTGAAGCAATGAATCGAGGTGAAGTAAACTGTTCCTGTCATCGCGTGCAAGGAAACCGCATGCATAAGGACAACACATACAGCATGACATTATGCATGTACTCTGTGGAACGAGTTTCGTTGAAAAATTTTAGAGCTACAAGGTTAGTTTAGGTTAGGTCAGATTTCTACAAGTTTAAAGCTGCTCGGCCATCCACATAGGTACATTTATAATATTATCAATGTTGTTGCTACCACAAGAATCCTTTGCAAAAACAATTTTAATCAATTAAGAAGAATTGATAATAGATTCATGGAGCATGTACCATTTATCACAACGATTAAGGGATGTCCAGCTCTATATCCATGGAGAATGCTAAGCGCACGTCGACTATTCATTTGCTCCAACTTATCACTCTCCTGTTGGATTACAGACAGAACCAATATGCAATTTTATTTCTTTGCTCTTAGTTAACCGCACAAGCAGATTTAATTTACGTTTGCAAAATGTAAATGTTTTTATCCTAACGCGTATCATATGTCGTACCCCGTATTTATCAGTTGGTTCACCGTTGAGATAGACATTTGCAAATAAACAAGGCTGCTTTTCTGCTTTCGAGTAGTCTCAGACATAAAATTGACCTCTCTCTTCAATTAAGTGGCTTTTGCACTACATGTTTTTGGTACATAATGTGCCTATGTAATAAATTAGTTTCATTCCTTAAAAATTCAGAAATGGATTCACGTAATAGTAATATGATACTATTACTGCTCTGGCGTCGCTGGATAGTTCTGCTCAGCCAAATAGTCACAGTCATACATTAATTGTTCATATCGGTACTTATATTACCAGGCTAGATTTATTTTATTTGTGACCGTGACATTTTCAATTTAACAAAAACGTTAAACAATTTAAAAAATCTGATGGGGCTACTTAAGAACTTGGCGTTTTTTCTACAGTTCATTTCGCTTACATTTGTGCATGCCACTGGGTCAGGAGGATACGATTGTGAAGGAACCACTAACGATGGGTCCACAATTGTGTCTGCATTAGAAGCGTTACGGACTCACTGTCACTGCATCAAACCTTTCGAGTTAGCCTATAGTAGGGGACGTGCTAAATGTGTTGTTCTTGCTGGAAAGCGATGCAATTATTTAGACATGGAAATGAATGTTTCTGGCTGGGCGGCAGAAGAAGTGAGGAGCTGGACACAGCCCCTGGACTGCATAGAGAATTCTCTTTGCAATGCTCAGGGATTTTGCGAGTGCGACCCAGAATTCTTTCGAATGGTGTCGGGAGAGTGTGGGATGAAACCTCAGCACGGAAAGCCATGCTCCATTGACACGGACTGCCTAGAGAATGCGTTGCTTTGTTTGGAAGGCACCTGCAGATGCAACGGCACCGAGGCGGAGTACTACCCTGTCTATGGAAAGTGTATGGGACGGGCAGGGTCATCTTGCAGTAAATATCATGAGTACTGCGTTACCGGAGCAAGTTGCCTTGGCAGCGATGGAGTCTATCGGAAGAAAACTTGTGAGTGCAAGCCTGAGTACATTCTAGACGAGGAAGGAGATTGTACTGGAGGCCCTGGGGAAATGTGCGACCCAGATTCTCCCTGCTTCGATAAACTCAGATGTTCCAGAGGAAAATGTGCTTGTCCCTTACAAACTCACATTTTTAGTTGGGAGCTTCAGGATTGCGTCTGTAAGCAGAATTATTTCCAGGGAGATAACGGAAACTGCTTTGTGAAGTATAATCAGCCTTGCGAGGATACAGTTCCATGCATGGATGGGCTGTCATGCTTCAAGGACAAGTGTGTATGTCCATTTCCACGTCATCAGTACTACAACGATACCCTAAGGAAATGTGTAACTTACGTAGGAGGACCGTGCAAAGATAACGTAGAAGGGTTGGAAGTCGAGTACACCTGCGTTCCAAACGCGAACTGTGAGATTTTAAATGGATTTATGCACGAATGCAAATGTAAGGAGGGACATATAGAGTCAGAAAGTAGAAGTTGCAAAGTCTCTTACGGAAATCCATGCAAATTTTCTGAAGAGTGTGACCCTTTATCGGGCTTGGTGTGCAGTGACGGAACCTGCAAATGTCCAAAACTACAGGGATATGACACTGAAACGGGGAAATGTGAGGGACTGGTTGGCGCCGCTTGTGATCTTCACACTTTCAATTCATACTTCAGTATTCTCCTTCTACAGTACCACAAGTAACATGTCAGCTAACCCTGGTGAGCTTGCCCCGATCCCATCCTTCTCAAGCCCGCTACCTAAAACCAAAATTCAAAAATAGCCTATTGTGCTCATCTACTACTCGCTACGCATATTTCTCCTCATAACCTTTTTGATGCTTGCCCGATCAACATCTGTTCAGGAGTTTTAATTTTTTAAATTCAATATAAGTGTTTAATTGCGCAGTGAAATGCCCCCTCCAACAACGAAATCAACTAAGAAGTAAGTATTTATATTAAATAAAATAATTGTGCCTATTAATTTTGTGCTTTTCAGAATACAGGATGTATTTACTACGCCGTGTTGTGGTAACCAAGTTGCAAATTGACAATTGGAAATTATTCCTTTTACTCTCTAAATTATTAGACGAGACTTGATATCACCTTAGATATCGTTGCTGAGTGCAAGGCTTAATTATAAGCAATCAAATTAATGCTTTTTCTGCATTGTTTGTTTATTTTTCCTAACAAGAAAACACGTTGAGGATGCCGAGAGCGATGAAGCCATGGATGGAGCGGACGAAACTCAAAGCGGATTGGCACAGGCAGTAGCAAAAAATTCAAAGGCAATTGCCGAGCTGCAGAATTTGCCTAATGCAATTGCCGAGTTAAAGGCATTGATTTTGGAACAAAATGCAGTTCCACCAGCCGGAAGTCGCTCGCGTCCTTCAGACGAAAGTGATGCAGAGAGTGATGAAGTTTACTCCAATAATATCGAAGAAATTGATCTTGAAGGTGAAGCTCTCGCAATGGCTGGGAATTCACGTGATGACAACGATGACATTTCCGCAATATTGAATTTGACCGAAAATGAAGCAGAGTACGGCCCAGACCTGAGACAGGAAGTTGCGACATCATTTTCAAAATTAATTAATCGAAAGGACAACAAGGACCACAACGAGAAAGCTAAAGAAAAGTTTAAGGTCCCTAACAACTGCCGTACACTGGGAGTCTCTCGTGTCAATCCGGAAATCTGGAACGTTCTTCCAAATAAGGCTCGGCAGGCAGACGTACACATGCAAGGAATTCAAGCACATGTGTCTCTGACGTCGATAGCTATTGCTAACTTTGCGGAGTATATCATAGCCGAAGGTAACTGTTTGCCGGGAAAGTGGAAAACGGAACTTTTGCAAAAAATTCTGGAAATTGCAAACCTAAATAATAGCACCAATCAGTCTATGATTACGTTCCGTCGACGAGAGATGAAGGAGCATTTGGGAGAGGAAGGAACCTTTCTATGCAGTCCACAGAATGGTGCAACGGAACTTCTTTTTGGGGACAATGTTCAGGAAAAGCTGAAGTCGGCCAAATCAGCAATTAATTTAGTGAAATCAGTACGCAGTGGGTTCAAAAAAGATGACCGCCGTCCTTATCGTCGAAACCAGGGAAACTTCAGGAAGCCCTCCCGCTCATACGAAAGGGGAGGGCTGAGACGAACCCAAAGAAGGACACCTCTGCAAGGAGCCAACTACAGCCAACAGCCATCCACATCAAGGCACCACCCTTATCAACCACCCAAGTAGTGAGTAAATATGCTGGAAGCTTGTCTAAGTTTACTGATAATTGGACTAAGTTAACTGCTGACCCATTTGTCTTAGCTACAGTTAAGGGTTACACTATTCCTTTTACTTCTGTCCCAGTGCAGTCGTGTGTTCCTCAAGAAACTAATTTTCAAGGTTTAGAAATTGAGAAAGTAAAAGACCAGCTTCAAAAACTTATGAAAATGGGAGCTATTGTTAGGGCTCGCTCAGAAAAATATCAGTTTATTTCTAGAATTTTTACTGTCCCTAAGAAAGACGGTACTGTCAGACTAATACTAAACTTAAAGCAACTGAACCATTTCATAGATACAAAACATTTCAAATTAGAGGACTATCGTAATGTACAGTCACTTATGCAGCGAAACTGTTTTATGATTACGGTTGATCTCAAAGATGCATACCATTTAATACCCATACATAAAGATCATAGGAAGTTTCTCCGTTTTCATTTTCAAGGAGATATGTATGAGTATACCTGTTTACCTTTCGGTTTATCCACGGCACCTCGTGTATTTACCAAGCTTTTGAGGCCAGTTTCGGGGTATCTTAGGACTAAAGGAATTGTCTCAAATTTTTACCTTGATGACATTTGGGTGGCACATGAGTCGAGTTCTGGCTGTGCTGACCATTTACAGCAAACTATATCTTTACTGTCATCTTTAGGTTTTGTTGTTAATTTTGAAAAGTCTAACTTAACCCCTAGCCAGCGATGTAAATACCTGGGATTTGTGTTCAATTCAACTACAATGCAAATCACGTTACCCAGAGCTAAAGTAGAAAAAATTTCAGACCTGATAACAACATTTTTATTGAGTAAGACGCATTCCATTCAGGAAGCAGCAGTTCTAATAGGTAATTTGGTGGCTGCATCTCCAGCTATTGACTATGGTGCACTATATACACGAGCTTTCGAGAAGGAAAAAACACAAGCTCTAGTGAAAAGCAATGGAAACTTTAATTTAGAATTTACAATGTCGGAAAATGTATTGCATGATTTAAAATGGTGGAGAGCAGCACTCCCAGGTAGTGTCGGAACAATTAGAAGAGATGTGTATGAATTTGAATTGACTACAGATGCATCCCTTTCAGGATGGGGAGCGCATTGTGGCGTTACCGTTACAAAAGGATCGTGGTCAGCTTGTGAAAGGTTGTTGCATATAAATACACTTGAAATAATTGCTGTGTATTATGGTTTATTGTCCTTGTTGCGCGAAAAGCAGAACTGTCAAATTCTGGTTAGGTGCGATAACACAACGGCTATTTCTTATATAAATAAGTTTGGTGGCTGCAGATCCAGTGTAAATTTAGCTTGGTCTAAATTGTTGTGGAAATTTTGTGAAAGTAGACGCATTTGGTTGCATGCAAATTACATAAGATCTAGCGACAACATAATTGCGGATTCTGCGTCACGAGAGCAGGCCGACGAGCACGATTACAGTTTAGATTCCTTTACATTTTCACAAATAGTTGAGAGGTTTGGGGTGCCTGTCATCGATATGTTTGCATCCAGACTCACTACCAAGTGTAAGAGATTTGTCTCCTGGTTTCCTGACCCACTAGCTGAAAACGTAGATGCATTTACAATAAAATGGGAGGATGATTTCTATGCATTTCCTCCTTTTAGTTTAGTTTTACGTACGTTACGTAAAATTCTGGAAGAAGAGAAAGAAGGGGTATTAGTGGCTCCTAATTGGCCTACACAAGCATGGTATCCTATGTTTTTGTCCATGGCTGTTTCCGACCTATTAGTAATTGATGAAGACAATTTTACTTTACACAATCCTCATTCTAATGAGCCTTTTATGTTTAGGTCTCTAAGTCTGATTGCGGCAAGGATTTCTGGGAGAAAAAAGAGTTTTCGTCCACCGTCAATGGATTACTAAAGAATTCATGTGCTACTGGTACTTGGGTTCAATATGATTCTTGTATTAAAAAATGGGTAAATTTTTGTAAGAATGATGTACTTTTGTCACGTAATCCTAGCCTTAGTTTAGTAATGGAATTTATAGCTGTTTTGTTCAAGAGTAGTTTAAGCTATTCTTCAATTAATGTAGCTCGCTCAGCGCTTTCTTTGTATTGTAATAAGATTGATGATTGTCCTGTAGGACAACATCCATACGTTAAAAGGTTACTTGTGGGAATTAGGAATTCTCGGCCAATTACTTGTAAGTATGACTGTGTTTGGGATGTAAGCAAAGTAATAAGTACATTGAAAGGATGGAATGATAATGAGGAGTTATCTTTGTTTGATCTGTCTGTTAAGTTGTGTTCCTTATTTGCCATTACCTCGGGTCAACGATGTCAAACTTTCTCACTTATTAGAATTAGTAATATTGTGGAAAATAATGATGGGTCATTATCAATATTTATTAGAGATAAGATAAAGACAAGTCGGTATGGTACTTCGGTAGTTATGCAGCTACCTCTTTATGGTGAAGATAAGAAGATTTGCGTGGTGACAACCTGTAAAGCTTATTTAGATAGAACGAAAGATCTGCGAGAAAGTAATGAGTTTTTGTTAGTAGGAACGAGGCCACCGCACAATCGAGTAAGTTCACAAACAGTTAGTAGATGGCTAAAATGTATGTTACTTAAATCAGGTATTGATACAAAAATTTTCACTAGCCATAGTTTCCGTCATGCGTCTGTGTCAAAGGCTAACAAAATGGGAGCGTCAGTGGACTCTATTTATAAGGCAGCAGGTTGGTCAAAGGTTTCCCCTATGTTTTGCAAGGTCTACAATAAAGCAATTGTTGATAATTATGAATTCGCTAGGAATGTGTTAAAATAACTGTAATACAGAATGTTGTGAAAATAAAGATGTTTCTTGCTATATATGATAACGTATATCACTTGCCTGCATTTTATTGGTACCTTTAAACAACTGCATGTTACTTGTGGTACTGTAGAAGGAGAATACTGAAGTATGAATTGTAGATTATTTGAGCAGCATCCGAAGGATGCTGCGAAAAATAATCTAGATTATACGAAGTATTCGTATTCGGAAGTACCACAATCCCAGCCTCACCCACCCAGACAATAAAATGCAATTCTTGGCTTTGGATTTATGAGGAGAAATATGCGTAGCGAGTAGTAGATGAGCACAATAGGCTATTTTTGAATTTTGGTTTTAGGTAGCGGGCTTGAGAAGGATGGGATCGGGGCAAGCTCACCAGGGTTAGCTGCATGTTACTTGTGGTACTTCCGAATACGAATACTTCGTATAATCTAGATTATTTTTCGCAGCATCCTTCGGATGCTGCTCAAATAATCTACAATTTCTGTACAAGAGGTGCTATTTGCAAGCAGTCTAGGGAGGGTGAGCTGAAGAATAGAAATTCATATCCGCCCAGAAGTGGCCAAGACGATACTGAAGTGGCCTATGGAATATGCAGATGCGCAACTGAAGAGGAGGTAACTAAAGATAGAAAGTGTCCCAATCTTCCATATCCTCAAACACCGTGGCCAATGCCAGTTCCACAAATGGGAAATTTGTGAATGTTACTAAAATAGTTCCAAATTTATGTACAATATGTAATAAATATATCGATTATGAGTAGCAGAATTTTCTATAATGACGTGGTACTATTCTCTCCATAAAAATTGATTTCACCATCGAACTTCTGTAGAACATGAGCGGATTTTAATGTTTCGGCGTTTTTGGTAAATGTATAATAAGTATACCTTTATTTGGATTTTTAATCACTGGTGGGTATATACACAAAAGGAGATGACTTTAATTTTTATAACAGAAAGTTGCGAAGCTAATACGCTGAATAAGTGGCATTTAATAATTATATTCTACTAGTGGTGAAGGTCGGATCACCACAGTATTATAAATAAACTCCGTCCTAAGCAGTTACAAAGCGTTTACAACTATCAGCTATCGTAATAAATTCCAGTAGTAGCATATTCCTATAATATTTATGCATCACTGACGGGTTTATGATATCTCTGTGGGAATGGTAATCTCATCTCTCTACAGTACTCACTATTTAGAATCTGCTATTAGACAGTAACAAAGGAATAAGGAATGTGAGAGAGCGCACAGCATTTCGTTACATTAAATAATCTTGCCATACATCTGAAGACAATAAATAATTTCGTTTTAGTAATACTACAAAATTCCTGGTGAACAATAATAACACAAAATGACTACTACTACATCTACTATAAGTAAGTGCAAGCTTATAATGTCATTGTCAAATATCATCACAATTATATTGGAATCCAGTTTTACATCAATAAATTAATACGTAGATAGGTAATAACAAACAGCACCAGTACAATAGTAAATGCATTGGTTAATGATATACTTTATCAAACATAAATCTAGTTACAACCATATAAGCTGTCAAAATATTCAAGTTTGATAAAATGGAAATTTAAATTGTTTAAGCTGCAGTGATAAATTTCTGGTTACATATTCTTAAATCTCCTTAAATGCTTTTCTTCTATGGAAGACAGTCTATTGGGTTATTTGGTTTGATTGTATCGTCATCACCTCCAAGAATGGCTGCATCTGGAACAACGTCCATGTACGGCTCCAAGGGTCGGCCCAGCTCCACCAACATTCCCAATTTTCCTTCTAGTATTCCATGCAGTTCAGTACGGTGGGCAATGACACCTGTAAAATACGAAATAGCATAATTTTCAATAATAAAAAACTGAAAAGGCTTAATAAAAGTCGCAATATATTCATATAGTGGGCATGTAAAGATTTTTTTAAAAACTTACTCATAAAAATCGCAAAACAGAGAATTAGAATGGCGAGGAGACGACAAATGGCCATTACTAATGTAGCCACAGTTGAAAATTCCAAATGAATGGTGCTGATCAGAAAAGCAAAGCACGCAAAGGCGACAAACCAGTAGACCTTTTTTCTAAACTGGAGCTTTTCGATATTGTCTTCACACACTTGAACTGCTTCCTCAAGAGCTTCCCTTCTTACATCATCATTCAGACTGGGCAGGGAACGAATAGAAGTAGAACTGTTAGACTTTGAAATTTGAACTGTAGACACCACTGCCTCATGATCCGAATAGCTGAAATTTTCCCCTGGAACCCTGTCTTCCCATGGAACCTCCAACGAGAGTGCATTGAGCTGAATAGCGGAGTTTCTTCCTTCCCGGTAGAGGATGTAGTCAAGTCGTTTCCCCAAAGGACACAGTTGAATAGCAGTTTTTGGTGTGAAGCTATTTGTCGGGGAGTCACAGGTAGCTTGATGAAGTGTCGTGTTGGATCCATTTACTTCTAAAAATGCGTCTCGTAATTGAGCTGTTTGACAGAGAAGTCGGTAGGCCAAGTCTCCAGGTTCTGTATTCAGGTCTCCTCCCATCAGCACTGCATCTGCACTCTGTGAAGTAACCTGGATAAACTGAGCAGTTTCGAAAGCCTGTGTTATCCTATGACACAGATACTCGTCATCCTTCCGATCGTATTCGGCATGCAACTACAATAAAAAACCAGAAACAATATCTTTTGATTAGGATATACCTATTACATCAATTAATTTAATTAATTATTAAATAAGCAGTATTTTGAAAACACTATTTTCTATTCTTACATGAGTAGTGTAGAGGTTAATTGTAAGTCCGCGGTGCTCCACCACCGCACACCCACCCTCCTCTTAATCTTCTCATAGTCCTTAGTGGTCCACACTTCCTGGAGAAAGACAAAGTCGTACTCGCCCAGTGCCAAACGTTCCGCTATCGCTGTAATACGCTCTTCTCTTCTCTTCGAGATAAGTAAAAGTCCCCAGCAGTTAAGGGTACACACCTTCACATTTGTTTGCATCCGCATATTGCCGTTAACGTCTTCCTGACTGCCGAGATAGTTCCTGCAATGAGCTTCTTTTCTTAGGAGGAATAAAGTAGGATCAGGAGGAGGGAACGCAGAGGCAGGAGCACAAATGTTGGTAATCTCCTGTACACTTTTTTAAGTTACAATTAAAAAAAGTCACAATTCCTTTACAATTAGCACCTGATACTCAATCAACATACATTACTATTCATCCAATATTCATACACTCGCTTAAACTATTGTCCTTCAATAAAGTTTATTATCATTAACAATTAAAATCTCCCACAATGGAAATCTAGGTGGGACATGCAATCAAAAACCACATTTTTCCGGGACACATGCTTTTACTACAAAAATACGAAAAATAAAGGAAGTTCCCAATTTGCATGCAGCTATTTTAAAAATGAAACAGTCTTTTCCTGAAAAACCAGTAAAAAAGTTCAAGAGTATTAAAAAATTAAATTCTAAGAGCTATTCAAGAAAGATGAGACTAGCTCACTTTACTTTTACATAAAAACCGTACTCATCGAACAGGGCTATTTTTTTAGAAATCTTTTAATTTTATTCTTACCTCATATTATTATTTCTACTTGCAGAGGTCATGACACGCCGCTAAACATAATTAATTTCAATTTCGAATTATTTATAAAAAATGCTGACAGGAGAGAGGAGCACACGCAGGTAGCACTGAACTGTTTGACTTTTGCAAAGGAATACGTGCACACTTGACAACACGACAACACATTCACCACCTGAAAGCAGTGAAAGGATAGGAACCGAACAGATGTTGCCTGCAAAAGCAAACTTTTCAAGGACTTTTCCTGTATTTCTCCTGCGTGGATGGCTATAGCTATATAGCCCATACTAGTATGCTGTATGCTGGTACTGGTGGCTATTATGCTCATTGCTAACCAAAAACTTTCCGAAGTTGGAGATGGCAGGAGGAAGTAGGAAGAGTTCACAAAGAAAGATAACAACAGAGCATTCGAAAATCATTTTAAAACTGTCTAACTAAAAATTATCTGTTTATCCGACTACGAACTTTAATTTTTTCAGATTTTATTTAAATGATATTAAGAGGACTACCAACTTGCAATTGAAAAGTATTGATTTTCTTATGTTGCCCCATCCTCCCTAAGCAAATTTAGAGAAAAGTTTTCTGTAATGATATTGCAGTTATTTTTTTATTATTATTTATATAATATTGTGCATTTTATAATTTCTGAAATAAAATTGTTAATTGACGAATGTCTCATTGCGATTAATGGCAGCTTCAAGTGCTTTTCTGGCGTTTAGTCGACCGTGGCCCTATAATTGAAGAGCAAAAAGGAATTTAGGCTCAGTCGCTCAGTTCTTTGAAAATGTAGTGCTTTATTATAAGAGCTTACATATTGATTGTTTGGAAAGACGTTTGACGGAATTCCGCCGCATTCTTCTCCAGTGTTTTTGAGCGATTTGTCCGTGTTCTGTTCGAGGAGCTCCTTCACTTGGGCATAAGTCAAACTGGGATCTCTGGATATTAAGAGAGCTGCAGCACCTGCAACATGTGGAACACCAACAACCGTACTGCTAAGGGTAAGGTAAGCATCGTCGGAAGTACTCCAACCTGAGCGGACTGATACTGCGGGAGCCTGAAAATGGGAGAAATATATGATTGTAATTTTAAGCCCAAAGCCTGTAAAATTTAAAATTTGAGGAGAAATTCTCACGCATAGTTCAGGTTTAATTCTTCCGTCAGAAGTAGGACCAGCCCCACTTCCCGATGCAAGGGCGTCATCCGCATTTGTCCCACTTACAGTCAGAACTGACTGAGAATCTGCAGGATATGAAATTGAGCCACATCGTGGCCCACCATTTCCAGCGGAGAAAACTGGAATGATGTCGAGAGACTTCCAAAGCTCAATTACCAAATCGAACCACTTACTATTCTGGCCACCTCCTACAAACCAGTAACAATTAGGTACCAAAATATTATTATTTATTTGTTTTCGATCAGTTTCTCAGCTTACCCCACGAGTTTGTTACAACCCTTGGAGACTGGGTACAATCTTCATTAGAGCCATCGGGAAGAGTAGGACAGATCACCCATTGACCACAAGCTATTAAAGCTGCTTCTGTACAAGAAGAACTTGAGCATCCCCTGCATGATATCCATTGCGCTCCAGGAGCGACGCCAACACCTGCTCCAGCCATAACTCCAGTCTACAAAAAACAAATAGCATAAATATTTGCATTTTATAAAAATTCAAAAATATTCCAAATTGTTGAATTTTTAAACATACGATAAAGGTTCCGAGACCAATACCATCGCTGGGCGTAGATGTGCGGCTGATAATTTAATTAGTTTACACAATTATATAAACTGATTTGATTTGAGTAGTAATATTATAAATTAAGTAATTTAGTTTGGACTTACTCGTATGGATCAAACCATCCGTATTTTGCACGATAGTTCCTCTGAACTGTTTCATGAGTGTATCTTACTCCCGTGTCCAAGCTGGCGACAACAGCTCCCCGACCATTATTTCCTCCAGGGAGTGCCCATGCCTTCTCTGCCTCAATACGGTCTAGATTCCATTCAGCCTGTGGGACGATATCCTCTTCAGGAATAATTGCCCCCAGCTGCAACACACTCTCTTCGCGAATTTGGGTGACCTCTGGGAGTGATTCTAACTGGCTTATTAAAGCAGCTGTAGCTCCCTTCACGTACACCTCGTTGGTTACCCAGAGTTCCGTAACTGCCACCGCAGAGTTAGATTGACGGAGAGTTGCAAGCAAGTTCAATGCATTTTTCTGATTGTTGTTGGTGGCTTTTTTCAACGCAGCCACTAAACTACCAGCCTTTTCTTCTCGTGAGGAAAATGTTTGTGAATTGATCTTACGAAGGATATCCCAATGCCCCTCCCCAAACCGAACGATAATATTTACGGATTGTTGGGAATGGAGTGATTTGGTTAAACCAGGCGCAATTTTTGAACTGGGAGCTGAGAAAGCTAATCCCAGTAAAGTCAGAGCCACTAATTGTTTGAACATGGTTGGCGTGATGAAAATCGATTAACTGCTATTTTTTTATTTCAAAGAGGCTGTAATTAAGATTTCACCTCAACTGCTACACTGACTCTGCATTTCCAGCCCATTTTATAATAAATTCGGGAATGGTGAAGCTGTTCAAGAGATTATCAGAGATCACTTCAATTACTATAACTGAGTCTGGGTTTGAAGTTTTTACTAACAACAGATAATTTGGTAAAGCTTACCAAATTGATAGCTGGAAATACCAGGAAAACTGATAATCAACAAACACTTGTCACACAAGGTCAAAATTGATAAGTTTTGTTAGGAATTATGAACGACACAATCTCCTCAGCGACAACGGTATATATATGGTGCTGTGTTTGCTGTTTAGCATTTCATACAACACCTAACATATAATGAGTCATTCTAATCTGACCTCTGATCGAATCATTAACATGGAAAATCCTGGCCAACAAAATTCGATACTAAAAAGCATGTCCAGTCATGTGCCTGGAGTTATTTGCCTGTTGTGTGGAACACAGTACACTACTCCTGCTTAATTGTATTGTGCGTGGAGACAAAGCATCTCAGAATTCATTAAGTCATTAATAGAGTGTAATGAAAAAACAATCGTATGAATTTTAACACATTTTCAACATAATCTCATTCTGCCTCGATTGATTTCAGTTGACAGTTCTCAGATGTGTTTTGGCTTGAAAAAAATTTGAAATGTTCCTCCTGCCCCGGTAAAAATTTACTAATGGAACAGAAATAATTCATGCAAATAAATAAGTAACAAAATTAAGCTCCAAGAGATATATTAACTCATAAACACTATTTATTAATTTGAACTGTTAGTTTAAGCATTTTCCTTCTTTGAATTTTTACAAAGAAGATTGCGAAATCTTGTATGAATACAATTTAAAACGTTCGTATATTGGTACAGGTAGCGCTACAATCTGCGTTCAAATATTTACTACTATATGGTTACACATAAAGTGAAATTAAATGAACAATAATTAATAGCTATGTTTACTAGTAGTAGGATAGGCTACAATTTTGAAAAGGCAATAAAAGTAAAACTTGCGATAATAGTGAAGACTTGTTTGTTAATTGTTAGAAACTGTACTCTGTACTCCTTTCTAAAATACATTTTTATACTAACTGTAACTGAAATCAAAATATTGTGTTCGTGTGAATCCTGGCTATTTACCAACGCCCGTGCTTGGCCGACATCCTCCAGCACTACCGGCTATTGCCCCGTGATCACAAGACCTTTTAACTCTCTTCCCACGCGTTGCTACCAATCCGTCGTTCAAAGTTTTCAGAGCCATGTCGTTACGGTTACGGTTAGCAATAGTATTTTGAGTAGCAACAGACGGCGTTTCTTTAATATTCTCCTCTGGTAAAGCCCATGCTGCAGCTAGAACTGTAGCTCCTAAAAGAAGTAAGGCGATTTTAACCATTTTAAAACTCAAGTCTTGACTAAAAGCAAACTTGTAGTATCAATTGAGCTCGGTGTAAAAATGTGCTTTAACTTGGAAAGAAAATCTCTATTTATACGTATATTTCTGATACGCAAAACTCATTTAGGTATTGTATAGATATCGACCTGGAATTTACGTTGCCCGTTCTTGCAATAATTGTTTTCCTTTGAAGTCAGATTTCTAAAGAAGTAATTTGGCCGATTTTCAATTAGTAATTATTTGAGCCATGTATCATTCCTGTATATTACAGGGTAGTAAAAGTGTCCAGAACTTCTCTAACTCAACCATTCCCAAAAATACGATATTTGAGTTATTCTCATTCAAAATACAATATTACCGTGGAATTTATCTGAACATATACTCATCCTCATTCATGACACTACTAATTACATTTTCTTAAGTTCATTCAGAAGAGAAGTTAAGTGATTTTCTTTTCGGAGTATGTATTTGATTTTGGTTTTTCAGGGCTAATGAGTCGAGTTATTCCTCAAATCAATTTTTATCACCTCACGTATCACAACTCAGACAGTAAAATGGTATTGCTAGCCTTCTGCTATACTGATGATATGAATGCAATCAGAAAGCATTTTTCGTTGACAGTTTTAGAAACTGTTGCTTTTCATATTTTGGGACATTTAAAAAGCACATAAAAACTAATCTGGTGTGAAAGTCACAACCCCAAGGTTTTCATTCACAGTATTGTTGTGTATATGTTTTAGCTCATTTGATTTAGAAATTGAGAGTTAATTCAGAGCTTATTTAACAATCTTAACCTTTTTAATTTATGATTTTGTATTCACAACGAGAAATATTGTTCTCTGCATACAAAACTTAATCATTACAGGGCCTCTTCCACTGTCTATTTTGTGATGGTTCATGGTCCCACATTAAGCCCAACGAGGCGACATGATCTCAAAAAGCGGCGGAACCAGCTACAGCATCTACCCCCACACAGACACTTTCTCTTCGCAACTGCTACACATTTTCTGGATACCCTCATCGGTCTGCTTCCCAATTCCGTTGCGAAGAAACAAAACAAACCAATTGTGATTAGGGTTGCCAATATTAGCGTCAGCACAGTTTTGCTAAGCTGATGTCCAAAGATTAGCATAGAGTACATACAGTTGATCGTTAGCAAACTTCCAACTAAAAATATCACTGGAAAGAGCACAGACTGAAAACACTCGTTTATAAACTTGACATATATTTGCACTTTCCGGTACTCCGTAGCAAAACGATTTCTCTGGAGTGATCCTAAATGAAATGGTTTTATAATGGTCACAATTTTTCGAAGATTGTGAACATATCGGTGCAGGTGGTAGAGGGAGATGAAGCACATGTACGTTACTATGTAGTAGTAGTAGTAGTATTTCTTTATTTCTTGATTGATATGGCCACTGCCTTTACAATCATACAATGCAATTAGGAACAAAATGAATTTAGGAACTATTAAGGGATAATTCAAACTTATCTTCTAGTACTAAATTAACTAACCTATACCATATTCAGCATTTCTCATTTTGATTACGTTTTTCCAGAAAACAAATATATTTTTCATTTTATTTTCATCCAATTCCGCAAAGAAATCATAATAATTTAGTCTATCTGGAAATTCCCTTTCTGCAAGCACATTTCTTTTCAGAGAGAAGTGGGTACATTCAAATAGAATGTGATACATGTCTTCATTTTGGTTTTCACCACAAAGGATGCATTTTTTACTTATGTTATCATCATAGAAATTTTCCAGTACCAGTAATTTAATTTGTTCTTTTCCTATCTGTATTTGTCCGAGATTTGCGCGGGATTGTGCCACAACTGTGACAATTCTCCAAGACACTGACATATTCAGATAAGCTTCTGCATGCTTTTGTGTATATAGCTAACTACGTAAGCATGTGCTCTTTCGTAAGCGCTAATTCATTCTTTCCCCTGTAGCAGTAGGCTGCTTTAAAATAACAAAGGTATTGTCATAGCGGATAGATACTTAAGTTGGTTGATGCTATGGTTTCAGTCGCGGTAGATAAAACACGTAGTCACCTCCAACAGAAGTTACTCATGCATTACAAGTGGGACCACTACCTAACCCGATTATTACTGAGAAAAGTTAAGACGGCAAAAACTGGTTTAGCTTCACGCACACTAGTAAGTGTATCTGTTATGACAACACTCCATATTTAACTACGACCTATAATATATAATCTTCAGCAGTTGCGATTTGTCCTTTGTCCACCTTCACCATATATCTACTGATTTTAGAGCAAATTAAAACTTTAAATGTCCATTCCGCTTTAATGTGATTTTGAGTTATAGCGACAGCACACTGAGAGAAATGATAAAATACAAATTACAAAACAAAGTGGACATGAAATTAAGCCAGTACCTCGCTGCTTGTTTAATTTTCCAGTGCATATTTGAATCTGCATTTGTGTGTAAAGCAGTGTCAATTAGTGCTTTACCGGAAACAGGAATTG
>JAHZND010004440.1:0-42834 GCA_027744115.1 Acrocyrtus sp. NNG-2020 | reverse complement strand
TTTATGTGATAGAAGTTAGTGCGGAAGAGAGAGAGAGGAAAAAAAACACGAATATTTTTTTTCGTTGTTCGCAAATGTTTTTTAGTATTCTGCTGTAGTAAGCACGATGATGGTGGTAGGATGCACATACATTTCATTGAAACAGAGAAGGATGGATGATCAAAGGAAGAAAATTTTGGAAGAGAACAAGTCCCTGTTGAAGAACGGGAGTTGGGAGGAGAGGGAAAGAGTAGAAAAAAAAAGTTTATTGATTTTTATGGTATTATAACTTGTAACGATATTTATTTATTACTTTTTTTCTCGTCTCCTCTTCCTAGTCGTATGAACATTTTCCACTTCACCTCGTTTCTAACAAGATAAGTAGGGATTGGAAACAGGAGAAGGGAAAGGGAGTGGAAAGAGAGAGAGAGAGAGAGAGAGAGAAAGAGGGAAAACATGCCAGTTTTTTCCCCCTTTTCCTTCTCGGAAGCCAATCTGCAAATTTTTTTTGCGGTGACGATGAATTTTGTTTTTGAATTTCAATACACTCAAAGGTAGCAGACAATTAAATGGGCGCAGGGAAGCAGAGCCAAAGCACAATTTATCTTGCGTTTTGTAACCTCCCGCCAATCCCATTCATCTTGAACGTGTCACAAATCGTGAATAATAAATGGGCCGAAAAAATTGTTATTTATTTTTGTTGAATCGATAGGGTAGCAAAAGTCACTTTGGAGGAAAACACAGCTCCCCTTTTATTAAGCTTGAGAAGCTCGCAGTTTTGTTCATAAATTTTATTTAGTTATTCACTCCTTCCCCGAAGAGAGAAAACTTTTCATTCTTTGGAAATAGAAAATCATGAAAAAAAAGAAGAATAGCTGAGAATGTGGGTTTATAGTAAAAACGAAGATTGAAAATAAGGGAACCGTCGAGCAGAAAAGAATGAATACGTTTTCTTTGGAGAAGGATCGATCATTCATTATGCTACTTGCTTTGCCGCCTCTACCTCACCGTTTTTCCCGTCATCATCATCCTCATCGTCCGCATCATAACACACACTTCCCTTTTCAATTACAATATCAGCCAGCCGCAATACTTAGTTTGTGGAGGGGCTAAATGAAAAATGGAATGGGAATGAGAAACTTCCTCTTTTCTCTCCCCTTCTCTCTCTCTCCTCAATAAATGATTGAATAGATTTAATACGGATGAATGATGACGATGATGGTTTTGGGGAAGAGAGGCGCATTTCGATTCCAGCGGCTTTTTTTAACTAAACCTCATTTAAAACTGTAATCTTCAGCTGCACTCCGCACAACCTCCTCCTCACTCCTTTCTTCCACCCATTCCAAAAGATTGAGAAAGCGCAGAAGAGAAAATAGGAAATAATAATAATGGGGGGAGTGGAACACCGAAAATAAAGGAAATGAGTGGAGAGCAGTGGTAAAAAAGTGATTAACTGATTTCGAGCCCTTTTTTGTCTCACCGCAAACAATTCTGGGCGCACTCAGAGAGCGCTCAGCATGTGACATATGAGTTCTTTTTTTTCGGAGGCACAAGGGAAAATGGATGAAAGGAAGGAAAAGGATTATTAATGACCACTTTTTTACATTTCTCGTTAAGCGGATAAGGATAATGATGATGACGATGGGAACGAGGTGGTAGATGTACTCTAGCATAGTGATGAGGATAATAACGGTAGTGACGCGCTGGTGGCGTTGATGATGGTCGCGAGTTAATGGGCAAAGTACAAAGTGATCCTTCTTCTTTTCCCCTGAAATAGAGTTTTCTTTGAGAAAGTCTTTCGAGAGAGAATTAAACCTGGCGAAATTAGGAGTGCGTGGTAAATTACTTATTTTTTGATGGAGCACATTTTATGGCCCCATTTTCTATCGAATGTGTACTTTATAACGACACCTTGCAGAAATAAAAAATATATGAGGAAAAAATATTGGCTCGGCTTTATATCCACTTCTGCTAGCTCTAACTCTGGTAGTTGGTAGGCACCTGGAATAAACGGTATTATCGCTTTAGGAAGCTTTTTTTTCGCAGAACTGATGGCTTTGAAGGTATATTCTTTATGGGATTTCCAATTTAAAATTTTCCCCTTCTTCCGGAGTCTTATTAGGAGAGCTCAATGATTAGCAAGAAACCGGGTTTTCTTTCAGCACAAATATTTATTGATGCAAATTGGGAAAACGAACGTATAAATCCGGTTCAGTGGAATATAAAATTTGCGAAAATATTTTTTTTTTCTCGGCATGCCCTCCCCTTTCAAAATTTATCCTGCTGGCAGTATAAAATCACAGCGTATATCTCCGTCCATTCTCTCCCCCTCCCAGTCAGAAAATAAAAAAGCTGTGTGCTATTCTCATCATACATAATTTCGGGGAAGGAGTAATAAAAATGGAAAATGCTAGAAGGAAAAAAACTTTTTTTTTCTGGTATGCCGGAATCTGAAAAGTGTGGTATATCCATTTATTGCTTTCCTCATTTGTTGCTTGACTTCACCTATAGCTATGTGTGTGTTGCTCCACCACCATCACCAAAAAAAACTCCAACTCCAACCACCACAGTCTCCGAGAATCTTCGGAGCTGAGCACAGGAATTGACTGCTCACTAGTTATTCATGAATCCCTTTTGGATTACCGAGTTTTCCACCGATTCATTAAAATACATAAAATGATCAGTGGCTGATCTGCTCTCACAATAAAAAAAATAAGTGGATAAAGCTCGCTCTTGCGTCATATATGACTTACTTTTCTGTCCTTTGACAAAAGCAAAGGATAACAAATATGTAATATCAAATTTCCCCATAGAAAGAAAACTCATAGAAAAAAAATATATTTTTTTTACTCTGCTACTTTGCAGCCGGTGCAAATTAATGTAAAGTTGGAATGCACTTGAGCCCATAGATCCATTGATTGATCCCATGCCTGAACCACAAGTGTTTTCGATCGGTTTTATGGAAATGATAAGAAAGATTCCTCTTGTGGCCCACATCACTCAGCCTTGTTGCCATGTCGGTTCTATCCGCTTTCAATTCCCCTTTTTTTCTTGGGGCTGCCCAGTAGCAAGCCCAGCCTAAACTTTTCTCTTTCATATTTATACCTTCTCGTATTAGCAGCGTTTTCTCTGCTGGGTTTCAGGTTAGCTCACTTCACTCGCACACTTTTTTTTCCTTGGGTTGAGTTTCACTCCGAAAAGTAACTGTAAAATGTTCTTCTTTCCTTATTTTATGGAAGTCATAAAAAAGTCTCAACTGCTCCCTCTCCTTTTTTTCCCTCGTTGTCCCTAACTTGAAAAAAAAACGTCTTTTTGGAGGAAAATGCTATAGTACAGAATGTGTGTGTGCAAGAAAGAGAAACGCAAAGTCGTACATCCGCTCTGTTTGTTTGTGTATATTCGTCTTACACTCTGTCTTAATGTCTTTGCACGTAAATCACCCGATTTCTATCGGATAATTCCCTGAGAGAAGAGAAAACACATATTTAGCCTCTCGCAGTCTCTATCCACTTCCTTAATTCTCTTTGTTTAATGTCTTTGCACGTAAATCACCCGATTTCTATCGGATAATTCCCTGAGAGAAGAGAAAACACATATTTAGCCTCTCGCAGTCTCTATCCACTTCCTTAATTCTTTTTGAGAAAACGGCTAAGCCAAGAGGCAAAAACAGGGAGAGAGGATGACGGTTTGGCGCACATGAAAAAAAACGCTGTGATGCGCGGGGTTTAGTGGCTTAGTAGGGAAAAAAATGTGTGTTCCTCTGAAAAAATGTCGCCGTTTTAAATAATACATAATAATGCTTTTAGAGGGAGAAATACGAGGAGAGAAAAAAAATGTGCTTTGGAGTACGTAGGCACGGAGATTGTGATTTTTCATGCTGAATTATTAATTGTATATTCCGCCTTTTGGTTAGCATATTTGTCTGCATAATAAAAAGAAATGATATGGGAGGAGAAGGAGTATAAACAACGGCGAGGAATTTTTTTGCACGGTGGAGTGTAGCATTGCTTTTCAATTTTTTTTAGTAATTTCGCAGAGAAAAAAGGAACGGAGAAGAGGAAAGAGCGGGAGAAAGGGAGATGGGCTACTTTAGAGTATGTAAGAATTTCACTGCGTGCTCTGCTCCTGTTTCCATTGATTTGAGTTCAAAGGCAGGGAATCCCAGCTTCCTCCTGTACACGAGTGGAACAGTGAAGTTAATTACGACGAGCTGGCATTTTCCCTCCAAAATGATATTCCCCAGTCTGGCTGTATTATTGGGCATAAAACTGGAATGGTTTAACAAAAGAGGCAAGAGCAGGATGAGGACATGACAGGAACAATATGGGCTGGAGTGAGTGATCTAAAGCTCCGTTTTTGCTACTCGCTCCGTCCCTCATAAAACACGTCAGATCACATTAAGCACACATGCACAATGCACAAGTGTTCCACTGGGAGGGAGAGCGGAGGAGTGAGTGAATTTGCACGGAAGTGTGTTCTGTTTGCTAATTTCACTAAGAAAGGAGTGAGCCGAATAGTACACGCGTGTCATGCCCAACAACCATGCCAAAAAAAACTAGTCGCTTCCTAAATGCCCTATGTACAGTACAGTTTTTTTTGATAAGCCCGCCACCAGAACCGTTCCACCATCGGCGTGCTACTTTAAGTATGTCTATAAAGTGTGGCATGTGTGTGGCCTGTTCCTTCCTTTTTTTTAAAAAAAAAACACTTCTCCTCCCCTCCCCGTTACGTTTTTTTTTCGACAGAATTATGTAGGTAATAAGAAAGTTTAAATTCAAAAAATGTGCAAAATAGTACAGAGCCGAGGGAAAAAATATATAAAGCTGGATCGCCCTCCAAATAGCTCACAACCAGATATCTTCCTTTTTATTTTACATTCCTAGTGACCATTTTTATAGGGCAAAGGGATGTAATGTTGGATTAGCCTGAATATTTGATGAATAAAAAGGGGCAAAATGTACACACACGTATGGGCACACAGGCAGGAAGAGAGAGAGAAAGTGCTAGTCACTCACTTTCTCTCTCCCATTTTCAGAATTTCTTTTTCTGTGTGTCCTGACTGCAAAAGATTCATTTTTTATGAGGAAATAGTAGCAGTAACGTTTCAGGTCCAAAGTACTCCATTTTTTGGCCCATGTCTCTATTGATTGCTAAGCTGATGGGGAAACTTGGAGTATTGCACCATACCCATAGTCCATTTTATATAGAAGGTGTCATACTTACACTTTTTTTTAAAAAAAAGAAGGCTCTCCTATGAAAAAAAATATAATCCTGTGTGTTCAGCTACTTTCTTTCGGCCTGAAATCCAAAAAGTTTATTTGGCGGAGGAAAAAGCCGATGGAGGACGGTATAAAGAGTTGAGTTTTTCATTACTCGGTTTTATTCTGCTTTATCTATATCGCCTACAGTGCCCACTTCTGAGCACACTCTACAAAGTGCTTGAACTGGACTATAAATCTGATATGGATTATATACTGTCCTTGAGTGTGGAGAGTATAATGGACGGATCAATTCAAACTTTTTTTACTACACGACTCCATTCTTGTTCCGAATAATTATGGAACGGACAAAAGTACAAGACAAAAAGATTTATATATTAGCTTGACCGCGTGTGGTGATGATGAGTCATCATGATAGGGACTCTACAATAGGCTGAATAGACAAAATAAAAAAAGTGTAACTTTCGTGCTACAAACTAGAAAGAGTTTTGTCAGGTATTATTGGGACTAGGAAAGTTTTTTGGAGGAAAAAAACTTTTTTTCTTTGAAAACACAGAGTGAGCGTTGTAAGAGTGAAGTAGATGAAGTGTGATTCTCTTGTGATGATCATGATAGGAACACAATGACAAATAAATATTGACAGGAGAGTTTCCCCAACTGAAATACTTTGAAAAAAAGGGGTATTCTGGGAAAGGAGAGAAACAGAGTGAGATAGAGGAGCACTGAGCTGCTAAATAAAAAACGAGTTTTTTTTCATCTTGTCTCCAGAGACGCTTTCCAGTATGATGTAGTTATTTAAAGAGAGGACTACGATGGTTGGAAGATTATAAAAGGTAGCTGCAGCGGAAATTGAATGAGTTTGCATTGTGCTTTGAAATCCCGGTTAATTATATTGTGGTGTCCTGGGGACTGGAGTGGGGCGAATTGAAATAGAAATTAGAGTTGGCCATGAATACTTTAATAGAGTTCCCAGTAATAGTTTCCCGTGTTGGTTGGTTGGAGCTCGGCACTCTCGGGGCAGGGTGTGGAAGTTTTGAGTCAGATAAAAATTGGTGGTAGTAATATGCTCAAGGATTAAGTGGGAAAGGAGGGCAAGCTTACTGTGCAGCATAAAAGATGACATAAAAACGTGTAGGAGCACTCGTATAAATTGAAAGAGTGCGAGGAAGAGAATATAATGGGAATAATGAAGCTGACTATGTCATCGTCACTCTCTTCACCGACTTACCACCGCCATCACACCGCCGCACACATCCCGAAGATAATATTTATCCTTTAAAAAAGAATTTTTTTTTCATTGGAGAGAGGGGAAAGAGAGTGAACCGGGGAGTATCTTATTTTCCAGAGTCTTTAAAAGGAAAAAGACACACAGAGAAGAAAAGTGTCGTCGTCTTCTTCAGAGAAACTTTCCATGTTTGCTTCCTGTGGGCTTTCACATTATTATTGTTGTTGGTGGCAGTCATACTAGAATCCCTACAATTTTCTTATGCAACTTTTACTTTTGTATCCTTCACTCACTCACACACTTCCCTCTTTAGAGAGAGTTTTTCAAGAGAAAAGGCTCCCTTCTTCCGCTTGTTTTCTCTCCTCTCTTTCTCTCTAAAATCCTTGGAGAGCCAGAGAGAGAATGGAAAATGCCGAGACTCTCTCCTCCTAATTTCCCCCTTTACATCAGCAACACCACAGTTTTGCTGGACATTTATTGATTTTGATGTCAGGAGCAGAAGGAGCAAAAAAAACAACAACGTGCGCTCCAAAAGTGCTTACTCATACTAAATTCAAAAAGGACAAAAAAAATCCCTGACGTGTACGCCTAGAAATGTGTGTGTTTCCCTAGATTTGTGAAAATGTGCCTCTCCACTTTTTTTTTCAATCAAATCTTAGCACTGGCTATTTACCCCGCTATTGAAACCATGCACGAATTGGTGCTAAAATGTAACTGCCAGCAGTAGAAAAAAAACGGTCTCCTTAAAAAATATACATTTTTCCTCTCTCCATGCAGGAAACCTCATCTTCTCATTTCCTGCGCGAGCATACAATTCTACTCTCGCTGGACAAAGAAAACCACTTCATTCTTCTGACCTACCTACCCAGCCTCTATTTTTTCTCTCTCATTTTTGTAGCCGGCAAAAGAGGAAAGAAAGCGGAATGGAAAGTGTTTGGAAAGTTTATTAATGTATGTAGAAATTTTCTCCTCTCTACACCCGAAAAAAAAGCATCCAAAATAGTTTTTTTTCGAGGCTCCACACACCAAAATAACGTCTTTGAGGAGGGAAGAACAGGAGGAATCTCTGTTTATACACTGGTTAGTGGTGTTGTGGTGTCTGTTCCAACAAAGGTTGTTATTAGACGGTATATCATCATTTTCTTGGTACATTTTTATCTCTGTGCTCCTTCTCTCGTATCGTTCCGCACTCTTCCTCTACAAGTAATGTGTTTCCTTTTAAATTTCATCCTCGAAAAATCCATTTCTCGACTTGGCTTATAAAGGATGGAATGGGAGCGCTCTTATATTTTCTTATATATTCCAAATCCCACTGTTGCTTTTTCCACTGCAAAGATTGCTGGAGAGAACAACTCTCTCTTGTCCATTATATCAAGAGTAATGGGAGATCTCTAGTGCAGCGCTGTGTAGCTTCAGCGCTATCCGGCATCCTTTTTTCAGCCATTTTCCACTGCAACAAAAAAAATCTTGTGCATAAATTGGAATGGTGACGTTTACATCAAGGAGAACTTCAGGCTTCTTTTTTTTCTTCTTGCTCAAACAAAAAAAAGTAACTGAGCATTTCACCTTCACGTTCCTTTTTTTGTTTTGAATGTTTATCTCCTAAAAACGCTCAGAGTTTTTTTTTTGAAAAGGGAGAGTGTTCAGTAGGAAGGAATATCGTCATAGAGCATAACATGGTTGGAAGTAAGTCAACCGAAATTTATATACTGACGTAAGAGCCAGTAGCATGTTCCCCTCTGGATACAAAAAACGGAGAGGGAGAAAGAGAAAAAAAGGAAGGTGGAAAGGGAAAAAAGGGAAATCTCAAAATCTACTTTTTTCGTATTATCTTAAATGGAGGAAATGCTTCCCTCCTTTTGCTTGTGCCCTTGTTTTCAGAACAGATTTTTAACATAACCTGCACTCAAAATCTAAATCGCAATTTGTTTGCGGAGGATAAACCCAATTCTGCTTTTCCCTTTTTTCTAACTTTTCTTTGTGGAACTTTGAAAAAAAAAGTTTGCATTATATGGGTGGAATGACATAAGCATAGTGCACGCATGAGGTGCTGCACCTAAACGGTGGCCGACTCCGGCAAGTAAAAAACTTTCACTTTTTTGAAAAAGGAAGGACATAATAATCTCTAATGCTCACAATCAAAAAGAAAAATGGGCTAGCGAATCCTGATTTCTTTCCGAAATTTATGAATGGAGTGGAAAAAGTGTGCAAACGGGAGAAGGAGCAGAATAAAACGCGTAAAGTATGAGTGTGATGACGAAGGGAGATAGGACTACACAGAACGAGAAAAAGAGGAGAGATCTCTTCTAGTCCATTGTTCCTTTCTGCCGCCCGAGGCTTCCCTTAAACAAGTAACTTTGCGACAAAAATAGTCAACTTCCTTTCCCTTGTTTACCTCCTCATCCATTTCTCTAGTGATGGAGTGTGTACGGAGGGAGATCTGAAAGGGGAAGTAGGATAAGCGTAGACATCTCAATATATTATAATGGGACATTACAAGGATTACGAAGGGATTCCGCTGTAAAGGATTAGAGTCCGTATAGAGAACTAAAATAAAACAAGCTTGTTTGTATTTTCAGGGAAATTCCGGGAGTGTAGTGGAGGAGAACATAGGAGAAGAGGTGTGTGGGATGCCGCTCAGTCTTTCAGAAGTGGATTCAACAAGGAACTTTTTGCCAAAGTGGTGGAGAGAAAGGAAAGGGTGATTAATTAAATCAGTGTTGTAATCCATTTGAATAAATTCCATAAAAGTAAACTACAAAAAGGGGAATTACCTCACACCAAGAAAAAGAAGAAAAAAACTACTTTACGAAAGAGCAAGGCGGAACTCGCAACTGGACTCGGAACGAGAATGGATAACGATCACGTGGTGGAGTTTAATGTTGGTGGAGTGCTGTACTCAACAACCTTGGGGACGGTGAGACGAGAACCGGGTAGACTGGCGGAAATGTTTGCACACGGTAAGGAAATAAATGGTTTCATTTGATCTCCAAAAAAACGTCAGTTCTGTTGCAAATGTATTTTCTGTTGCAGCAGAAAGGGCGCTAGAAAAAAAATAGTACAAAAATATGATGTAACAGGTTCTGCCAATAATAGGTATAGGAAATGAAACTGAAAAGAGAAATGATAACATTTTCAGGTGCGGACGGAATTCCAAAGGACTCAAAAGGAAAAATATTTATTGACAGGGATGGAATCCTCTTCCGATATATTTTGGACTATTTACGTAACCAGACTGTAATTCTACCGGAAAACTTTCATGAGAAAGCGAGGCTCCGAGCGGAAGCGGAATTTTTCCAACTAGAAGGCCTACTCAGATTCCTTGAGAGTAAGTGAGGAAGCACAAATAAAATAAACAAATGGCGCTAAATCCGCTCATCTCTCTCTCTCTCCCTTTCCCCTCCCTCCTAAATCAAATTTGATAAAATGTCAGTGAAAGGAAAAATATATTACAGGGTTGCTTGTTGACATCACTGATATTAATTTAAATTGCACTCCCAGTTTCATCTTTCACATGAAACAGATTATTTGACAGGGAAATTGCTCAGCAGTGCATTAGCAAATGAGCTCGTACGAGCTGGGAGGTAGTCAGTCTCAAATGATAATGATGATGGGAACACTCCCTCTCCCTTTGATCCTATTCATTTTACATGTTCCCCACATGAGAAGCCCAGGCACCATGACACTTCCTTTTGTTTTTTTATATCTAACGCCATGATGCCTCTGCACGGGAATGAGACTCGAACCGGAACTCTGCTTCTTCTTCCCTCCTGTTCCCCAAAAAAGATGAAATATGAGCACTGTTTTTGTTCATGAATATTGCATAAAGCTAGGAAGCTACGTGGATACAAGCAGCGGCATAGAAGATGGAGGAGCCGAAGCCGGAGCACATCACTTGCACGCAACGAGACTAAGACTAATGAGTGGAGCCCTGAGAAAAAAAGCAGCTTCTTTTCCCCTTTTTTTGAGCATAAATTGCAATGACGTGTAGCGTGATAGTTTTGGGGAAAGAAATTGAAAGGATTGTGGATGCGGCATGACCATGGGCAAAGGCATTGTTTGAGTGGTGGTGGTGGTGTGGTGGTTTTTCTTCCCGATTCTGCTTTTTCGCTAATACATCTCCTTCTTGCAAAAGGCAAGTATAGGGACTAAAGGTATGCAAAAGGAAGTGAGAAAAGGGAAGAGAGCGCAATAACATTTTAGCCTTCACTGTAAATACGATATTATTCAACGACTTACAAGAGTACACACGAGTTTGAGCTTATCATAAATTTTTAATTTTTAATATGCTCATATGATGATGATTCCTCCTATTAATAAAATATTTTTGTAATGTATCTCTGCATCCTGGCAGAAAAACTACTTAAACTATATTTTCCACGGAAAAGAACTGCAAACACTTTCAGCAAGATTGTTCCAAAGTTGTAGGCGTGTCAGAGGGGCAATTGAGTGAGGAATGTTGGAGCTCCTCGCCAGACTTACGAAATACTTATGTGGGAAGTTTGAAGTTCACATATATTTTTTTTTCAGGCGCAGCTGGCTCACCATTTCATGTATAGAAAATGATCATGACTTGCTTTTACTCTTATTACAGTCAATTCCGTTATCGTTCAAGTTTCACGAGAGAGGGAGAGAGAGAGAGAGAGAAGGGAAAAAAACCAGGGAAAAGTTTAACAGCTCTTCCCACGTTGTTCCCACATTAGCTTGTCCATTGTTCAATAAGAAGCGGCAATCACCATCCCTGTCCTCTCAACAAATAAAAAGAAAAAAAAAGGAAAAAGAATTTCCAGATTTATTTTTCACATCCTCTCTCCCCACATTTGCCGCCGTGTATAATGCAAACGCATGACTCTATTTTTTTTACTGTACCCTTCTCATATTCCCGCTCCAACAGTGACATGAAATACTTTTTCGCACTGATGGCGAGGCAACAAGCCCCGGAATAGAAAAAAAAATATACGGAAAGTGGCAGAGAAATTGTAAAGATGGGAAAATGGTTATGTTCCACTCAGTTGTCAACTTCTCACTCTTTCCCTTCTTTCTCCATGAACAGCGTTCACAGACTCTGATCTGACAGTCCAATACATAAATTCCTCCACAAGATATAAAAATGCGGGAGGGGAAAAAAAGTGGCCAAAGCAATATACTTACTATTTTTTTTCAAAGAAGAGGAAGAAATGGAAAGAAATCCCCTTTCCCCACTTATCTGCTTTTGTAAATGACTGCCTCTGATGGATCGTACAGTGACGGGGAGCGGGAGAGGAAAAAGACGGAAATTCATTCCGACAATATCTTCCTTTTTCTTGTATACTGGAGGGAAAAATGTCATTCACATAGAACATTGCATACCTTTTTTTTCTCTCTTGAGCATGTCACAACACGCCACAATGTCACAAATTTTTTTTTTCATCCGTTCAAATATTCCATCCTTATGGGTACTTACATGTTTACTTTTGTAAGGAGACTCGGGACTCTCTAGCCCTTTCTATTTGTAATCCATTACTTGACTGACTTCGCTATATGATTTATTTATGCACGTCCTTCATACTTTATGAATGCTCCCGTTTGAGAAAGGTGCACAAGGTGTGGTAGTAGACGGCTGTACAATTGTTTTTGTAAATATTTCATTGGAAAAGGAGTAGAGGAAGAAAGGGGAAAAGTAATTCTTGTCCACTTATCTTTTTTGTTTGAATATGTCAATAGCATACACATTTTTTTTAAAAAAAAAGGTGAAGTGCTCAAAAAGTCAGTGAAGAAATTCATCAAGAGAGCAAGCAAACTTGTGTACGTGCGTTGTCAGCATGCTAAAAATAACTGTGGCCACTCCTTTTTTAAAAAAATGCCAAGAATTATTTATATTGTCAGAGAAAATATTTTCGCATTTTTTCCTTGCTAGGTAAATAGAAGACCTTTTTTTCGGTCGCATAATAAAAATTCAGAATGTCCATTAAATGTTGTCGTTAAAAGTAGACGTGAGGAAGTGAGTTGAACACTTAGTTTGGAGTAGGAGACGTAAAGTGTATGCGCTCCTTGATATATACATGACCCCGATTCTGACAAGAATTTTCAGCTAAAATGTGATTGAAGTTGAAATGGTTGTAGGGATATGATGCGCCACTTTTTTCCACTCTAGCTTCCAGCGGAGATGGAAAAGGATGATAGCGGACATGGAAAACTTTTCATTTTTTATTCTCGCCTAAGAAAAAAAAATACTACGCACCAAAATGAGAACATGTCGAATTCTCGTCAAGTGGATGATAACAATTTTTTTTTTCGTGGAGATGGAGAAACACCAATTTAGGTATATTTAGTAGTTGTGAATACACTTATGCTAGAAAAACATATTTTTTCATATATATTTTAGTCATTCTCTTGAGAAGATGAAACTACTGTTGTCGATTTGTCATCTGAATAGCTTTTCTTCCACATCCGAGGATTACGTTCGCTTGGAATTTATTTTTGGAATAATGTTCCAGTCAAGGCTGTGCTTTGGCGCGGAATAAAGAAGGAAAAGAAAATATTGATCAATAAGTATCTGGTTTTTGAAAGAGGACAAGTAAATATTTTCAAGTTGTTTGAGAGCGACTCGACAGAATATATTTTTTATCATTTTTTTCAATCCGGGAAAACACTGCTCGAAAATGATTTTCATAACTCAAAGTGATGAATAGTAAGTGAAAAGGGGAGGCGAATTCAATTATGTCTTGTTAGCATAGTCCCTGCCGCTGGCTTGTTCACAACTAATCTACAAAAAACCCTCTAATGCAATCCATTACTGTGAATTCAGTTCAGGTTTCTCAAATATTTGCAAAACGGGAATAGTAGCTTAGAATTACAATCTGATTATGTTGGACACGCTTTATATCTTGAAGAAATATGAGTTTAGGAGAATACATAGGGAATTTTATTTAATCATTTTACTTCCCTCCATCATCCCTCAAATCTACTTATGTAATTTTCTTTACTTTTCCGACGAAGAAAATGGAACGGGAATTAGATGGGAAACTCAGGGGAGAACTCGTAAAAGCATTTTCATGAGTAACGTACCGAAAAGAGTTACCTGCTCAGCTCATTAAAAATATAAAGCTTGAAGAGAGTAGTAGAAATAAAGGACACAAAATAGAACTATATAAGATGATGGTACTTTATGACGAGGACGTTTTCAGATGCTGATGAGGATGATCCGTTTGAAAGGTTTGATGATTAAAATGGAGAAATCCAATATGTATGGAAGGGGAAAAAAATCTGCCAGCATCTCAGCTCCCTTTTCATTTCAGCTCCTTTCCCTAAAATCAAGAATGAGAACGTTAACTACCCACACAACTTTCTCCTTTCTTTATTTCTTGCCATTCCGCATTTCAAACTAGCGGAGTTGGGTAGAGAAAGGGAGAGAGGAACTGTGTGAAGGAATTTTTTTCAAAGAGTTTTTTCAGAGGAAAGAAAAGTTTTTTTTAAAAAAAAAGAGCAAAAGGAGTCGAGCGCTTCTTTTAATTTCCCTTATCTTTCCTCACAAATTGTCTCCCTTTCATTTCCCGTCTTTATACACTGCAGTAGGCAGACGGAAAGGAGAGAGGAGAGAATAAAGTGTTCATCAGGAATGAAGCGAGGGAGATGGAGAGAGAGTGAGGATGGATCACATTTTCTTTATAAAAGGAGCCTGTCCTTCTCTTTGATTGCGTAGAACATCAGTACCTGAAAATAAAAAAGAAAGTTAATCAGAAAATAAGTCTGGGATCTTTTTCTGCAAAAAAAAATACAAATTGCAGGCTAGGGAATTCTTTCCGTTTCCTCATATATAAGTAAATATACTTATTCTTTATAATTTTCTCCATTTTTTCGTTCTCTTTCCAACTCTCGTTTGACGCTAGGAGACGGTTCTCATAGAGAAAAATGGAAGATTGTGAAAGTTGAGCTGTAGCTTAACGGCACCACTGCTTCGTAGCAATCCTCCTTGTCTTTCATCTTTCTCCATTTATTCGGTGTATAGGAAATGGAGAGGAGTGAAAATAGCAACAGTGAAGGTAAACAGGGAGACTGGGACCTGCACGAGCTCACTTTCATCATAATTTTTTTCCCTTTTCAATTAAAGTCCTATCTTGCCCCTGTTACGACACCGATATATCCTTTTTTAGCTCCGGTAGAGCTCCTGGCTAGGTGATAATGAGCTAGTAGCTTTTTTTTCTCTGGAAGTTGTGTGTGTTTCGCGTTTTATTACACACCTCGTAAGTCTGTGTGCCTTGTGCCTCCCAAAAGCCTCTATCCAAAATGATGTTTTTTCGGCGTAACTGCCATCAAAAAAAAATCCGGAACAGCGGTGGTGTGGCAAGAAAAGGGCAGGTTGAGCTGAGCTCACACTCCTGTCCGATTTTATTAGCTGGCATGTCAATCCTATTCTTGTTTGCGAAATCTGTAAATGCATCCGGCTTAAAGGAATCATTTCATTATTTTTGTTTCAGATGAAAACCGCCAGTCGGGCTACATCACAGTGGGCTACCGGGGCACATTTGCTTTTGGTCGGGATGGCTTGTCAGATGTCAAGTTTCGCAAGTTGGCAAGGATCATCGTGTGTGGTCGTGTAGCACTCTGCAGAGAGGTATGCGCAAATTAATTTGGACGGTCTCCCTCATTATAATGTACAATGAGTTACGCAGCTGCTACCACTTCCTATTTTGGTTTATGTTTGTGCACTCCTCCAGTCCTTCAGCTATTTTACATAATACCTTTCCCCATTACTCTAAGCATACTTCCCGACTTGCAATTCCATTTCCTGCTATAGAACTCTGCTTTCATTCCTAAGTAACTGGAGCGTTAACGTCTTTGTAAAGATCGTTCCCCTTTCTTCCTTAACGCAAAAATTAACGGCTTCAAAAGAGAACTCTAGGGAGCGGGGCTGTTTCCATAGAAAAAAATTAAAATGTGGTCCCGGAAGGTAAAGTGCAATTACAATGATGGACAAGCCATAAAAAGATGAAAAAAAATGTATAACCACTTTCCTTCTACACATGTCTGGAATATTCTTACGTGCGAGGGCATGGTCAGAGCCAGCACAGGAATTGCGATTAGCAGACGAAGGCAGCACACACACACACACTTGTCATCATCATGATCGTCATCATCTCCATCCACAAAGTGAACTGCCTCCAGCCTGGAACGAAAGAAAAGGAAGGCCGTTATTATTTTTGGAGGAATGAGGAATGCAAACTTATTATAAATGCATATTATTCTGTATTCCTTTTGTAGCCTTTCTTTTCCCTTCTCCTTGCAAAACTTTGGAGGCGTGTTATGAATTTTCTTATCTCCTTATCTTCCCATCCTCCTCTGATATTTTTTTTGCTGTAGATATTTTTTTAGCTGAAGGAAGCAAGGAACCCTGCACGGATCCTATCATCATTTATCCCATCTCTCCCTCCACTCTCCTGCATTTACAGGTCCATTTTGGAGGACGGAGAATAGCTGAAAAAGAAGAAACAAAGTGGCTTCTCCTTTCTCCGTTCCTCATCTCCTCTTCCAAAGGAGAAAGATAATAGGGTTGAGGAAATTCCAATTTATGCTCCTATGGATTCCATTCCGTATACATCAGGGTAATGGCAAAAAATAAAGCAGAGAGAGAGAGAGTTTGGGACCCTTTCCCTTAAAAAAGAAATAAGATACGCCTCCTTTCCAAATGAAACAATAACCCGGGAAGATGGAGCAGAGCTCCTACAGTAGACCAGTTGCCTTTCCCCTCTCTCTATATCTTGCCAATCTCCATTCCAAAAGTTAAGCGTGTTTGTATAGGGCTTCTCTAGCAGAAAAAAAAATACAGAAAAATATAAGACGGTAGAAAAAGCCTTATATTCCCGCTAACTGGACTTTTCTCAGAATAGTTTGGTCCCAGAAGAGAGGGAAAAAAATTGTGGGTGAAACTTATGTGCTGTTGTGCACCGTCTCTATCTGCTACTAAGCAGTTGTTAGGCTGCAAAAGATGTAGTTTCAGGGGGAGTGAAAGAGAGAAGAGAAGGGAAGAAATGCTGAGACGTTGTCAGAATATGTTAGAAAACGACAAGAAAAATTACATATATTGACGTGATGAGAGATAGATTGAAAGGATAGAGCGTGTAACACGAGAGAGGACGAAATGATAGGATGATGAGGTTGATTATATGATAATAAAAAATGTAGATAAGATATAGGGGCGAAATTGGATTTTAACTCATTCAAATCATCCTCCTATTACTGATAGACTCTTTTTTTATATCCTTTCTGGAAAATGGTATCCCGAGAGGGGAAGATATATCATGAGATGAGATGATATGATCGACGTCATTATTATTTTAATAAAAAAGGATTCCGCGCAGACACGACATGTATTGAGCAATCATGGAAGAGGAAGAATGTATATTATATTGTTAGGGGTTGTAATGTGAGCGCTGCTATGCGGACAGCAACTCCTGTCAGTTATCTAGTGGGAACAAGGGGAAGAGGGAGAAGTGATATGAAGCTCCATTCATTCCTTTCAATTGGGGAAAGTAAAGTGATGATGATAGCTGGCAATAATGGGAGACGCGGCGGAAGTGAATAGAAAGGAATGACAATGCCATTAGTAATAACGTGGTAGGAAAATATGCAAATTAATTAAAGAGAGAAAAGGAATGGGGAAAAATGAAGTTCTTCTTTTTTGTCTTCATCAGAAAGAAGGAAAACTAGTCATTTTTGACTTCCTGCGACAAAGAGAAAGCACAAAAAAATGACAGGATGTGATGATGAAAGTGGAGGAATTGGCAATGGGCACAAAAGATGGAGATAGCGATGAGTAAATGAGGGACGGGGGAATGCGGCAACACAACGGAGGAAAAAAAGGAATGAAAATGGGGTTCTATAAATAGAAGAAAACACCAGTTTTTCTTTTTTAGCTCCGCCATATAGCTCCTTTTCAGAGAAGGAGAAAGGGGAAAAGAGACAATTCCGCTAATGATTAAATGGCAGAAATAATAAATGAGCAGTATCATTATTATTATCATTATTATTATTGCTATTACTATTCTAACTGCTGATTGCATTTCACTACGCGGGGATGTTCCTCATGAATTAGCGTTTGCCATTGGGTCTGTTGCCATACTGTTGCTTTGTCGTCTTTACAAAATCCGACTTTCCCCATTCTCTACAAACGAAGGGGCGTTTCTTGAGTGAATCGAATCAATTCTCAAATTTCAATTCATTATTACCGGGACAACAATAAAAAAATCCGGTGGGTTGTGTACGAGGAGGATAGCAGATAGCAGGCGGATCGGAAAATTGCTGGAGCTAATGGCATTCCGTATCGTTATGGCGATGGGTCTACTTGAGTTTGCTCCAGCAGATGTAGGAAGACTCTGAAGAAATGAATTATTTTTTTTTGTGGAGCGCGGAGTTTTCCAAGAAAATACAAAAAAAATTATTCCGTGTGCTCTTCACAAAAAGCTGTCGAATAATGATTGAGAACGAGGCTGACAGCTTTTTTCGCAATCACGTCATCATCAAAATTCTTTGGAGATTTGGGGAAAGGAGCAGCTTCCCCCGTAGTCATATTATTTTGGATTGGGCGCAAAAATGAAGTTATATTTTGTGTCAGGAGATGTTTACCAAAGTGTTTCCCATCCCGAGCATAACCTCTCACTCAGTAGCGGGAGGCCATGTTGTAGTTTCAATAATGAAGGGGAGGGAGTGAGGACACATTCTCTCCGGCTGTTGAGCAATATAGTGCTGATAATGAAGATAAAGGGGAAAGTGTACATTCCCTCTCTTCCAGCATCATCATAATCTTGAGAGTGCTTTCCCCTATCCAAACACACACTTTACCAATATGATAATCATTCATTCAATTCTTGTAGCTGCTCTGCAAGTGAAAGTCAGTCAGTGTCATCCGTCACTCCCCCCACACCACACAAAGCCCCATCACTGTACCATCACCGCCATCATCATTATCGTTTCGTTGATGTGTACCGCAGCCACTCGTGTGTGTGTGTGCCGTTTATATAATGCAAACTTCCAAAACATTTTTTTTTCACCAGACTACAGAAGTGGACCAACCCATATATTTCCCAACCAACAAAAATACTTTTTCTCGATGTCTTTTATCCCGATGAAATATTTTTTGTGCAATCTTTTCGCAATTTTTCATTGCATTCATTTTCGTTAGCAGAAATATGGGGAAGGCGTCAGATGGTGGTTTCTGTCAAATTAGAGTCAATATGAAAAGGGAGTATTTCTGTAGTAGGGCGCAGTGGAGGATGTATGCAGTTCATCCCCTTTTAATTTCTTGTGGAGGGAAAAGAGCACCGGCACCAGCAGCAATTTATTAGACTGGTGGGCAATTTCAACAATAAAGAGGAACAAGTTTCCCATAATTTTATTCCTATATATAATGGAGTTCACGCGATCTCATATATTTCACGTGCGTGTGTGCTGCTGGAGCTCACCCATAAATTTTCTTTGGGGAGTAAGTCGTCATCCTTTTTTTCATAGGAAGAAGTTGTAATTTTCTGACAGGAGTTGAGCCTTGGAAATGGTTCGCTCTAGAGTATCAGCGAGTGGATTTACGAAATGATGCTAATGATGCTAATACCTCCTTTCTCCCACCCTATTTAACTTTTTTTTTCTGGAACTTTGTGCTGCTCCAGGTCTGCTCCAGGTCTGTTCCGAGAAGTTGAAAATATGTTTTTGTGGAGGGGCAACATTATTTGCTGCAGCAAAGACTGGCACAGATTCTTTTTCCCTATGTTTTGTGCACTACTTTTTCGGCCACCAGACATACATTCTTTCGTAAGGTGCTGGTTGTGGGGAGCACAGTAAGTGAAAAGTTTTTTTGTAGCGTGGAACACCACCAGCCATCATCATAAAGATGATTGAAAATTTTCTCCACGCCGATCAGACCTGATGCGCGGCTGCATGCTGTGAATCCATTAGGACAATTTAACGCCCCACTAACAACTTTCGGCTAGTTTGTACCGTGATATGAAAAATATTGAGGCTGTCTGTAGGTGGCACACTATAACTTATCTGGGACTGGTGGGAGAGTTCAGGGGGAGTGTGATGCGGTGGGAAATTTTTTTGTTGTGCATGGGAAATAGCCTCACAGCACTGAGAATAAAAAAAAAGAATCCAGAGTCGTGAGTACGCTTTAATCATCCTAATTCCCCTTTTAATGCTCGTTTTGCACCGCAGCCTCCTCTCATAAATATATTCCTCTGAATTATAGAGAAAGGCGCTTGGGCTGGTACAGAATTGGAAATTTCCTTCCGAGAAACCAGTTGAATTATCCAAGAAAGGCCTAGTCCAAACTAATGTTTTTGCCATCAATCAATAGTTGGCCTGCCCGTGATGGTAAAGAGAACGAGTGAGAGAGAAACGTATGAAAGTGGAATTCTTTCTGGAAGATGCAGAGAAAGCAAAACTCGTGTACTGTTTGAAGCCTCACGTCATTTTAAAAGCTGAAAGTAAAAGGGAGAATGAAAAGAAAAAAAATTGCTGTGCTCTCGTTAGCTCGCATCATTACGCTATTTTGGAAATATGTCTGCACTCATAAAGTCAAAAGTCGAACTAACCACACGTACCATCTAATTTCACAGATTGTTCCGTTAGAAATAAAAATGCCCTCCCTTCACCTTTCTCTAACCTCGCACACATGTACGCTTTGATCTGTGGCTGCGAGTGTGAGCTGTCTCAACTCTCCCCAGGACTCTACGTGCTTCTGCTTGTAATCCCCTGAAACGCTCAATTTTTTCAATTTAAAAAATTATATTGCGTTGTAAGCCGTTTCCCCTCGTGTACCGAGAAAAAACACATTTCTCAATACGATGATCCCTGAAAAACCGTTTTATTCGAAATTAAATCTTCAACTCATGTACCTTTTTTCCTGCCATGTCATGTTTTTCCTCGGAGTAACTCCTCAACGAGATATTCAAGAGCTTGTTTTTTCCGAAGGGAAAGCTACTTTTTTTATGAGCATAAGCCTACTTTACCGTACTTGATGAAAACTTTGATGCAGTTTTACATAGGAAAAAAATAAGAGCTGAAGAAAAGCAGGGAAAAGGCGCATTAGAGAGCCATTCGAATTTCCATTAAGTTGGCAATTTTGAGAGTAGTAAACCATCGAGATTATTGCCAACTGATGATGGGACTGGTGACCATTTGGAAGAGTCTTAAAATATATTACCATTTCTGCTCTGCTTATTATTACTACTTTCTTAAAAGTTTTTTTTTCGTTGCGTAGCTCTTTCTGTGGCTAGCATTTTTTTGCTGACGTGATCTTGTGATGCTATAGTGGTCTGGCGTGTTATGATGTGCGGAAACACGGCTGCCCTTCCTTAACAGGCTGTGAGGAATAGCGAGAAATGACATAAAAATATGATTTTATTCAGCTATCCACTTCCAATCTGGGCACTTTTTTCTCATTTCTGAAATAGGAAAAGTAAGGAAAAGTTGGAAAAAAAACGATGATGGAGTTGGATTAATGGAAAGTGAAAAATGGAATATTATCATGTGACTCGAATTTCTGCTGACCAAATTTAACAAGTTTTCTTCTGATGGGAAAATGTGCTCGTTAGAAATAATTTTTTTGGCAGTGCCCTCCCATGGGTAATAGCATTGAGGAAATCGAGGAAGTTGAGAGTGTAAGCGGATGATGCAAATTGCGAGGAATGGAATATTATTGTCAGCTATTTTATTACTTTCTGGAAGGGGGAAAGTACAAGTGCACATTTTTCATTTTAATATGACAAATGGAGAAGGTTGAACTGGGGAGAGTTTATCAAGATTTTTTTCTCCAATTTCACAATCAAATATCAAATAAAATTTTGGTCGTGCCTAATCTGACTTTCATGACATGTCCCGGATTATGAGATTTCTGTGTTAGTTTCAATTGGTTTTGAGCCATAAAAATTATATGAAATAAAATTTCCCCTTTTTTCTCTTTTTAATGTGATTTTAGGTATTTGGCGAGAACCTGAACGAGAGCCGAGATCCGGATCGAGGTCCGATGGACCGCTACACTGGACGATTTTTTCTCAAGCACTTGTTTCTCGAGCAAGCATTCGACAACTTGCAGGAGGCTGGGTTCAAGTAGGAAATTCATAATGAACATAACTTTTTGGCAAGTGAAATGATGTGTAAGCCAAATCTAACAAAATGTTTGTTCCTTGTCAAGGTGTGTTGCATCCTGCGGCTCAGGGACGTCTGGGGGGTCGGCAGAATTGAAGCCTGGCATGGATCCAGAAGAATCTCGATGGAACCACTACAACGAATTTGTATTCGTTCGAGACTAAAAACATTTTCGTTCCAAGTACGTAGCAACGAGGAAGAAGGTGAAATCACACAAAAAAGAAAAAAAAATCCAAATCCACATTTGTAGAAATAGCTCTACAGGCTTATAAATCACAAAAAATCAATATTGTGTAGAGAATAATGCAAAATATAAATTTTAAGGCTCAGCTATATACACACTACACAGAACTATTTATGGAAAACGGCTTTATAAAACTTAAGCCAATTTTAAAAAACACTCCACTCATCACTTTCTGTTCCCAAAAGCTTTAAATGTCCCTTTAATTTTTAGGCTTTGCAAAATACTAGCCCGATTATTACGTATCTGACAATCCATTTAGTAACACTGCTAGTGCTATAGTAAGGGAAAATTCTTACAAAGAAGCTTTTTTCAAACGGGCCAACTGCCCGTTTTCCATTCCACCTGTTGACACCTGCCGACCAAATTTCTTCCCACAGGGATAGGCAGCGTTAACTCCTTTCACTTCCATAGAACAGTAACAAAGCTCCCTTCTAAAACCGCAACCTTCCTCCAGCAGATGGAGCACCATTGCGTGAACTCAAAAATGTTGTGAAAAATCTAACCTAAGCATATTCTGTACATAAAAATTTCCTTGTACACTGCTGCACTACACTGACTTTTTATGGGCAGGTAAAGCAGCTAAAGTAGATTTTTTTGGTCAGTACTTATACTAGTAAAAAACTGTTAATAATGTAATAGACTGTTAGTGACAAACTTTCAAAAACATAATTAACTATGGAAACTTGGAGTCAACTTTAGATATCAATTACAAAGGCTGTTCTTGCTACTTCCTGACAAAAACGTTTGAAAAAAAAGTAGAGTTTAAGTAGGAAGATGAGATGATGGGTGAGTTTGGCTCCGGTTGCTTTTTTTTGACAATGACCATTTGTTAAAAAAAATGTTGTAAAATGATATATTTACATTTTACGCAGCCTACAATTATATAAATCAGCTGCAGAAAGGATTCTGAAAAAAATAATTGTTTTTGTGAGTGTTCCTGGATGAGTGTTTGAACTGTCATCATAAATAAATGAGGTCCTTCATTCAAGGTACAATTTTTCCCCTGGAAATATTAAATGTTTAAAAAAAATCAATTAGGGAAAAATTTAATTAAAAATTGGTAAGGTGCTATATAGCATCTTATACCTTTTACCTATCATTCCAAGTGAGTGTGTGCGTGCAACTTTTTTGCCATTTTGTGTATTACTTAAATCCATTTTATTATACTTAAAAATATGATTTTTTCTTGTGTGGAGGTAGCACGTCAGCCAGGTGAAAATAAATTGCTGGATTTTGCTGAGATGCCTGAGCCCTTGCAAAGCTATTGTTTGTCACCTTACCATCTGCTAACAAACTTTACAGAAAAAAAAATTGTCAATAAATCAAAAAACCGAAACAGACCATCTCAGCAAAGTCTCTTGATTTTTCCTGTCTGATATTATGCTGGGTTTACCTATAATTATTTTACTTTGGAGTAAAACTAGATAATAAACGGTATACTTTTTACTATTTAGTTTTACTTTTCGTTGCTAAATGATGAAAACCCTTTTTTCTAGAGCGGAACTGGTAGTCTCCACTTTTCTTCCTTGTCTGTCTGTTTGTCTTGTAGCTAAAAAAAATTTGTAAAGACAAGGCCGCTTCACTTCAAAGGATAATACTATGCTGGTGTGCATTAAAAGGATAATTTTGCGTGTTACTTTCCTTTTCAGAGTTCTTTGCTCAATCTGTGCTAGTCTTTCCTTTGAATTTTTTATGCGAATTTCGTGTTGCGAATTGCGCAAGTGGTTATAAATACAGGGACTACTTATGTAAGGAAAAAAAATCTGTAAATTATATCTCTACAAACATAAACGCATTACAATGCTTGTGTAGTAAATATTTATTGCGGCAGCAACAAAAACTCCCTAACCCTCAAGTGGATCAATGATTGTGTCAAAATAATAAAAAACTTCTTTTTTTTGTTTTCGGTATATATGTGATAAAAAATAGTTCAACAGATAAATACTTCTCTCCTAATGAATAATTTGTAAAACGAAGAAAGTACTTTATTAAAGAGAAGGTATTATAAATAAAATATGCCGTGTGTGAAACTAATTAACACAATTAGGAAGAAACAACGGCTAAAAACCATTATCAGTATTTTAAACAATAATTGAAAAGTGCTAAAATGCTCTAGAAGGAAAAACAATTTAAATGCTCTAGAAAAAAACATTTACTACCACTTCAAGCCAATATCTCTAACCTGTAATTCTGCTTAAAAAACAAATCAGCTGCTGAAATAAAAATTAATAAAAATCAATTTCCCTTCCATACCAAAAATTGGGTAATGTAGGTTGTGTCTGTGAAGTGCGAAAAATAAAAAAAAATCTTGCAAAATGTTATTACTGTTGCTGCTATCAGTAGAAGAAGCTAAAAAAACATGTTACTGGGTAATTAGTTAATTGAAACTATGGTGTATATGCATGGTTAAAAAAGCAACAAAATCTTTCTCTTGTGGAAGCCAGTTGAACAAACAAAAAAGGTTCTGTTTTGTAAAGAGAATGATATGCTCCCAGTACTTACAATAATTGTATTATTTGTATTAAAGTTAAGATAAGCTGTAGACAGTTAATGCAAAAAAAATTGTGTGAGCGTGTGTATAAGGAAATGATTACATATTGGATATAGGCATTAATTAAAAATTTGTGCGGTGTAGGGTACACACAAACCAAAAAAATTCTAAAAATCATCGGTGCTGTCTACAAAACTATAACAAAATTCATTCTTCGCTGCTGAGATAATCTTGTTAAAAAGCTCTTCCCTGCTTATCATAATTATATTTATATATATTAAATCTCCTCTGTTACAAGAAATAAAATTCAATAAAATGGGATTCCAAAATTTAATTTATCCTTCCGTAAACTGTTTAATTATTATATCGCAAAATAAACACTTTTGTGAAGAACAAGCTGAGAAGAAATATTATTTTTGGACAGAAAAGCTTAATTTATTAGTGTATATAATTAAGTATATTTTTTAAAAGTAGTTTGTAGCAGTTTTTGCAGTTTTTTTTTAGTTCATCCTGTGAAGCACCACAGAAAGTTGAGTATTTTCATGTTGTTTTTTTTTATTTTCCGTTTCAGTTTTGCTGGCATTTTCAATGTTTATAGCAGTATACAAAAAAATCTAATTAGATAAAATCACGAGAATTACGTACTTAATGAAATACACAGAATTTGTTTTTGCAGCTCATCCAATTTTGATTTTCATCAGTTTACTTTTTTTGACTTTGCTTGTTAATTAGCGTTATTGACAAAACGGCTCTGCAAGTGTGCCTAAAATCTCTTTCAAGTTAATTTTCACAACTGGTTGAATAAAATACATTCCCATCTCTTTCTCTCTAACAATATAATCTTTATATAATTATCTAACATATACAGCCATATATAACTTTTAAGCACATCATCATCCTCTCTTCCTTCACTAATGTATTTATTGTTAGTTGACTGCTGCTTTTGGTGCTCATCAAACTTTGCTAATTACATCTAGTTAGTCTATAAACAATTGTAATCAACTTTTCCTCACCAATACACAATTAGCAAATTTACACAAAAGCCAGCGGGTTTTGCGCCTGATACACATACATAAATATTTACTTTGTAGTTTAAGAAATTACACTCAAATTTTCCCAACAATGGTTTCATAAAATTCCCTATTTCCTCCGTATATTTTCACACTCTTAGATAGTACTCTATTTTCACCAGTAAAAATTCTATAGTTTATTTACAATATCGTTTTCATCAAAATATTTACATACTTTTTTTATTTAAGGAAGAATAATGACACTTGTATTTTTCTTTCTTTCGTTCTCTCATTTAGCCTACATTATATTTTTTTTTGCTTTTACAAGAACGTCTCTATAAAACAGTTTTTTCTCTGTAATATTCTTACAAATTATTTCGTTTTATGGACACAATGTTTTCATTTACTAAGAAGCTGTTTTATTGTTGAAATTCATGCTGGGTTTTTCTTACGCTCAACTTCAAAAAATTTAGTACAACCAGGAAGAATACTGCAGAGTAATCTAATATTTCTTAACAAGGATTACACAATACTTGTTTTTCTAATTTACTCTCAAAGACTACTTTTCAGAAATTGGCTTCTCTTCTAGTTTGTGGACAAAACAGAATTTCTCTCTGATAATACTGTTTTCATGGACGATTGGTAATAATAAAAAATTAAAAAGGAAATAATGGAAACGGAACACAAAGCATAAATTACTAGAGTTGAAAAAGTTTCTGACAGGAACTACGATCTACTACCATGAAAAATACCTCGCTCCCGAAATAAAATAACCGTATATTTTGTTGAAAGGAGGAAATAAACAAAAAAAATGAGAGAGAAATTCTTGCGGACTCAGCATCCCAAAAATATAACCGGGTTGGACACGACCTCTTCTCCATAATTCATACAAAAATGGTGTTAGATTTAGCAGCTATTGGACTTCGCTGCCTGCACTCCAGTCCAGGGGTCCAGAACGGTGGTGGTCCATTCTCCTTGTATCGTCTTTGAGCTTCTAAGCTTCGTTCCAATTTCCGTTGCTGAAAAAGTGTAATAAGCAACATGTAATAATGAAAGGAGACTGCGGAAAGTGAGAGAGAGGTTAAAAATATATTTTTTCACGCCGTCCTCCTCAGAAATCAAAGAAAGGGGAAAAAGAGGGAGCAACCATCACATCAAAAATCGATTGTAGGCTAAAAATCTGTGAATTCATTTATTGAGTTGTTTTGGTGGAAAATGAAAGCAGTCAGCGTCAGGGTAATTTTCACACATTTCATATCCCTCTCCAGGAAAAGCTATTATTAGTCTAGTCCTCTCTCTTTCTCTACTCAAACTAATAACAGTTTTGATACCCAAAATGATTGTTTTCCCTTTTCTTTTCCTGACTCGATGCTGCCTGAGCTGTAATGGAAACGGAAAAGTTGACGGAGAAATTTTGATAAAAAATCTGGGATTGATCCGTCATGGTGGTGTTGTAAGAGCAAAGAAATAATATTGGGCGCACCAAAGAGAAATGCCGGAAATAATAGAGAAGGACAGTGAAAGGGAGTGTGAAGGTGATTTAAAGTGACATCCAATTCAGACACAACCCTATTTACCCTCTCTCTACCTTAAGCACTACCTACCCGCATACTGACATAACACAACACAACCCTTTCCGTAAGTACTGAGGACGCTACTGGAATATGAAAACATTTTCCCACATCCACTTTCTCGCTTTTCTCTCTCTTTCACTTTCTCCCGGTCTGTCTTGCAAAAATGTTATGGATATAGAAGGTGCACGGAGATAATGTGCTTATATTGAGGTCAGTTTGAGTTGGATGCCTACAGAGTGGAAATAGTGAGAGGGCTGAGCGGCTCACACTCCTCCAAGTATTAGAACTCATTTTCCAGATCGATTCTACATAAAAAAGCGATGGGGAGCGTATGGCAAAGCTTTACACATATGTTGTACTTTGGTGTGTGGTGTGTGTGCTCCTCCGTTTTAACCATACCGGAACTCCATCACAGTCTGGGTCACTCACACACACTCACATATTTGCCATCATTTCCAATTTCCACCCATGCTCAAGCACACACATACAACTGTCCATTGAGAGTAAGCTCCATTCTCTACCTCCCATTACCATTTTCAGACCTATTGCTCTCCTCTCTATCTTCGTGCAAAAACACTCTACAAATCCCAAAAACATTGCATTCCCCATGATTCCCTTGCTCGCACTTCTTGTTGCTCCTCTTCTCCGTTCACCTTCCTCCTCCGCCACTCGATGGAAATAAAAATCTGGATTTTTTTATTTTATTATTTTCGGAGGAAGTCACCGGGGATGACTTGTACGATGGAATGAAGGGAAGCTCGGATTTTCTTCATGAAGGAAAAAAAGTGGAAGCACGTTTCCCTCCTATTTCTTTTTGCGCTCCCTACATTATGCCATTTCCACGCTACCAACGGCACTGCGCCTACTATTTTCATATAAATCTCTGCTGGAAAAATAAACAGCTTTTAATACAAAAGGTAAACGTCTGGACGAGGGGAAAGTCTTATTGCTTCCCTTGTCTCTTTTCCAGTGTCTTTCTTTTTTTTTCTCTCTCTCTCTCTCTTTAGGCAATAAATACTGGCTGGAGCATCAGTGCTATCAGCAACACACAGTACAACGGAGAAAAGGAGCAGACGACTGCGACTGGGAGGTGAGCAACAAAGAAAAAAGGAAGCGTGTGAGTATATAAACGGTTGACGCACGTACAACTGAAACAAGAGGAGCAGAAGAGGAATGAGTGTTTTACGCTGCCAACTCATAATTTCATCCAAAATCCACCACCCTCCATAAAACCAGGATGAACTGGATTCTCCAGTGTGACTCCAACTCTAAAGAGAAGCTAGACGCTATGTGCACAAAACTACAGCAAAAAGCCAAGAAAATAGTTGTACGCTTTTTGGGGAAAGTGGGTGGCTGTATTTGTATTTTGCAAGTGAGCGAGAGAGGGACGAAGGCCGTAAATCAGTGGAAAATTTTTCTGATAATAAACTTGAACATCTTTAACTTTGTATGCGGGCACTTCACCTCCTCTCTAAACCTGGCCAAACCGACATTTGTTTTCATTCCTTTAACGTCCTGTCAGCGCAAAAATGTTATTGCCTTTCCTCCAATTTTACCTCCCTTTTCTCTGCATTTAAAACACACGCAAATACACGTGCGCCTACGGAAACTGCACACAGCCCCCAACTTATTGTCACTTTTATATCATCACCTTGTACCTCTCAAAAGACACTGTCATGGCTTTACTTTGTGTGAATAAATTCTTTATGCCAAAAAATTTCTTTTTGGGCTTGTGGCGGCTTATCTGATACTATTTTTAGTACTTGTAGGCTCTGCTTCACCGCATATTCTTTGGGAGGAATAATCTTATCTCTATTGTCTACTGAACTTACGTGAACTGTATGTCGCCATTTGTCCGCGGCATGCCTAGCAATTTCCAGCTGTCTTTGTCTCTTGAGCTGGTGCTTCTTGTAAAATACTTCGATAAGGATAAGGACCAGTCCGCCGACAATCCCTGTGGAAAAATAGAACAAAGTGTAAGCGAAAGAGTGCTCTTAAGGACTATCACGTTCTCTCCTTCCCCACGGTGAGTTATAATAATAACGATGTAAATCAGGTTTGTAGGTTTGCCCTTACCACCGGCAATCAGGTAAAATGCGTCGTGCATATTCTCCAATCCAAGAGTTGTGGGAACCTTCTGGTCTGTCTTACACGTTTTGGGCGGTTGACTTGGGTCACGTAGTGGCTTCAGAATCCACTTGTCATCTAGCTTCTCCATAAATCCACCTGAAACAGTCCGCAAAAAAAAATTATAAGGTATATAAAATAAATTCAAAAACAAAGTTAGTCGACTTTTGAACAACAGGAAACGGATATGATCTTTCTGTTCATTCAGCCTTCTTATCCTGCCCAATGAAGCACATCCTCATAGGTTCTAGCTGAGTGGCATAATTAGCCGGAAACGGAATAAAGGTGCGGAAAGAATAGGCTCAAATGACTTATCCTTAAAGTCAGAGCACTTTACAGTCCTCTATAAAAATATGAGCCCATTCTACTGCCATCTGAGACTAACACCAACTTATGGAATTCTGGGAACAAGGAAGCAAAACTAAAAACGACTCGGCTCGCTCAAACTCACTTCCTCCAATCGAGCATGGGAAAGAGAAAAGACGGTGTAATAGTTCAAGTCTACTTATTAAGAGCTTTTCTCTCCCAGAACACATCCACATCCAGAAACACACATAATAAATCCGCACTTGCCATTCTCCCATTTTTTGCTTTGTACAAAAAAAAATGCCGAGCACAAAGCACAAAGCTCCACTTCCATTCCAAACAAGAGGAAAGCTAAATGAGTCCCTTATACCTTTTCTTAATGGACTGGTGTATAGAGAAGAAAAAGGGAAAGAGGAATTGCATGCATTTTCGCTCTCCACTCTGCTGTGCAGAATCATAGCATGCCCTTTTTTTTATTCTTCCTCTCGAAATGAATGGGAAGTTGTTAGAGAGAAAAAAACTGTGTGGGTTCGGTGAATGGGAATGAAAAGCTCTTTTCACTATTGAAATATCTCTGGAGTGTGTGCACTTCTTGCGGGAGAAAAATGAATTTTCACATACGCTCAACCCTGGCCCACCTCATTTCACCAACTGCTTATCATCACCACTACTCCTCCATTCATAATGTATATATTTATATATATATACGTTTTTTGGTGTTATCACTTTGCCCTTTGTAGCACTCCAAAGGAATGACTTTTACTTAGCAGTGTCCTGTAGCCTGCACACTCCATAGACAAAGTGGAAATGAAATGAAAGAAAAAAATATCTATATTCTGGGCACATTAACTAATTTATGCACGTCGGTGTTTCCGTATCCCATACCTCCGTCTAGAATCTTTGTCCTTCCTTTCATTTCTAATTTCCAGTACTGTATTTTAAAGTGAACAGCTTCACTTGCACACTTAAAGAAAAGAAAAGGAAAAGGGATCCACTCTCTTTTTTTTCTTTCGTCTTCTGCGGGTCATTAAAGTCTTTCTGGGAATGACATTTTTTAGTCAGGAATTCGCCATATTTTTTTTCGCTAGTATTCCCCGAGTATGATCATTTTATGCAACAATTAGTCCCCGCTTTATTCCAGCGCAAAGAAAGGAGACGTGACATTATTCTTGATTTTCTACTTTTTTATCCATCCTTGTTTCCCTAAAGCTCTGTGCAAGCATATTTCGATAGATGACAAAAAGTGTTGACATACTCGGAGAGGTTGACCGTGTACAGCAAGGTACGTTGTACATTTTTTGTGAGTACGACAACGGGCTTGCTGCTTTCTAGACCTACTCGCGTCTTTTTTTTTTTTAAAAAAAAGATAGCCTACAAAAGCATATGAAAACGGTTATGAGGAAAGCAAATGGAATTACTTCCTTTGCCGTCATAAACATCTCGTAAAAATATGTGATGATAGGACCAAGATTTTCTTCGCTATTTTTTCGCCGAGAGCCACACACCTCAACCCTTCCGAGCAACTCCTTCTCTCCCCTCAACCATAAAAGAACGGAGATGACATCAAGATAAATGCTCAAACATTAACTTAACCTAATAAGATCGGTGGCGGTGGAGCACAGCAACGTAGAATAAATTGTATTATTACAAGAACAACATGGAAAGAGGGAAGAGCGAGAAAAAAAAGAGTCTTTTTAAAGCTTTTTTTTCATATCGCGTTTCCCGTAACAAAGCAGGGAGCTTATTGTGAGATGATGGACGACAAAGTTAATATGGTAATGATGGGAGTGTGCAGTAAACTACACCAGAATAATTATGCAAAAGTGGCCATCCTTAAGATGAAGAGGAAGATATATATTTTTTAAGGGGAAGCGCTCCCGAAATAGAATTCTCAACTCAAAAGAATGAAGAAAGCGGACGAGCACAAAAGGAAGAAGAAAAAAAAACAATGACGAGCTTCTTCTAGAGGTTTCGCAATTAATCACGCAATATTTTCCTCCTCATTAATGTCACAAAGGGAGTGCAATTAATGTCACTTGAGAGAGCTATAAACCATAAATGGGCAGAAAACTGGGTTGCCTGTTCACTACGAAAGCTCCTATCTACCAACGAAATTAGTCCTTTTTCTTCCTGTTTTCAAAAAAAAACTGAGATGAAGCTGGAGCAGCGGGAAAAAAGGATTTAAAATGGAGGAGACGCAAGGGAGATTACGGGAAGTCGTGCCTGTGAAGTCGGCTTGAATTACAGAGAGCAATCTATCCCCAGCAAAACAGTAACCTACTTACTTTCGCTTTATCACTGATATTTACCGCTGATGAGACATGACGCATTTTATAACATAATAATGAAGCACATATCATATTACGTATATGTAATTTTTTTTCTAGAAATTTTATACGTACTTTCGTGAAACTCGAGGATAGCTAGGGTAACTTCGTTGGCCCAAGGTGACCCCTTTTGAAGGCCAATGGCGTACCCAGATCTTCCAAACAGCTCTCCAGAAGTCATCAGGTCACAGTCTTGAGCAGCTTCATACTGAAGTCTTGAACTATCCCAGATAAATGCCCCCAAACTCCTATAAAAAACGAAATAAGACAAAGATTGAGCGCTTCGCTATTATTCACAAGAAAATTAATATAATCCCTTTTGTCAAGCTAATCAAATGATAACATCACGGAAATTGAGCGGAAATAAAAACGGTATTTGTCAAAACACTCTCTAGTCCATGTAACTACTACATTTTCCTCCACTTTTCTCATCACAGATCACAGCAAATATTGGCAGATCACGTGGGCTCCGTCTCCCAAAAAAAAACTCCCATTTCCACCCTTTGACAGAACAATAAAGACACTGACGTGAGACAAGTACACAAGTTGATAGATCACAGCAGCGCCCACTTTCCTAATAAGCTAAATCCACTCCAATAATATTGCGACGACTTCCTTTCATTCCACTCATTTCCCGCTGTTCATTTCACAAAGAGAACGCACATCAGCACATAATAACACTAATATTGAACTGGTACCATCTGCTCCGCGCCACTATCCCCTTCACTCAACTCACTTATCATGCTCATGCCAAAACTTATATCTTTATGTCTTATAAAGTGCCCATACTCCAGATATTTCTCAGGGGGATGAATGCACAGCCTAAAAAAATTGTCTTCAAACTTTCCATTACCACCACACCTACTGCCATACTATATGACTGTGACAAGAATTACTTTCCGTTTCATGGAACAGTCCTATGCACTGATGATCCCTAGGAATGATGTCATCAATGATAAGAGGAGCAAAGTGTGCAGGAGAGATTCTTTTTTTTGCCAATGTACCTTATTAACAATGGGTGATAATAGTACACTCTACACGCCCCACACTACTCTCTTCTGGATCAACTGACAATAGAAAATGATTTTCGTAATGATGATGACGACCATTATCAGCTTTCATGGAAGAAGAAGATGATGATGGAGGAATCCTCTTTGGAAGCACGGAGAAATCACGTCTCCGGTACCCTCACGTTTCTCATCCTCCCATCAGCATATAGACTGAGGAAATTACCAGAAAAAAAGGGTATGGACTGTGTAGACTTTTTGCATAAAAGTCTTTTTTTATGGAATATTGCACGTAAAGTGTGCTCCCTCACGCCTCACATTTTTCATTGATTACGTACATACATTTTTTTTCTTTGTAAAGGGGAAAAAATCAGAATAAATGATTTTATAAGTAAAGTCATTTTGAAAAAAAAGAAGTATTTTGAGGAGAACTTTGTCTGGCATCAAGAAAGTAAAAAAATTCATATAAACTTGGCCGAGATAAAGAATGTTGTTGGATTAAACTGGAGTCATAATAATAACAGTAATAATCCGGATGGTAATGACAGCAGTCGTCGAATTTTCCGTGATCTACGTGACAATACTTTTTTGTTGTTAGAGTTTTGCTGCTGCAGAAAAATATACGCCTTGACATGGCAAGCACACGTTGCTACAACCCTTCAACTTGTGTGTACACAGTACTCAGATGGGAGGAGGAGAAAAGTGGATAAAAAAATAGAATGACGGGAAATTTGTATTGTCAATGTCATTTCCATATCACGTCAGCTAGTGAGCAGAAACACAATGTAAAAATAAATGGGAGAGAGAAAAGGAATGGAAAATGGGGAAAGTGGAAGGGCACGTATTTTTTTTTTTTTAAAAAAAAGAGATATGCACGGTATTTTAGCAAAAAAATCATGTTCATAGTAATAGCAGTGTATGCATGATAAAAAGAGTTCGCTGGAGAGAAAGAAGGTTTCCATCCGTAAAAGGAAAACACACGTAATCCTTCCTAATTTTTCAACTTTCTCCTCTGTGTCCATTTATTTATATTTTTGCCGAGTCAGGAGTAATCCTCTTACAATTTATGTAAGAGCTGATGATATGGACACATATAGTAGTGGTGACCCCAACCCAAAAAAAATAAAAATAAAATGAGGAATTGGACTTGTGGCGGCAGCTTACAAAAAAGTTGAAAGGTAATTGCAATAATATTTTTGGCTCTTTGGCATACACAGACAGAGCGCGCATGAGCACCCACTTATCTCTAATTGCATTTTTCTTTTAAATGAAAAGTGTTAATTACTCTTCTTTGACGGCATCAATGGCAGCCTGGGCAGTGTCATAATTCATCCTCTCCATTACCCGGTACATGTTGGACAGCTCAACTTGACGTCGAAAGTACATTTCCACTGCGGAGCCTTTCACAGTCGAGTAATTAAAGTTGTTTGCTGGATTCCGCAACTGCGGGAAGTTAGAGAAAAAAAAGGAAAAATAAAGTAGGACCGAGAGGTATTAGCGTTTCAATACTAATCAACAAGTACAATTTAATTAGGGAGACAAAAAGGGGACGTGTGGGATATTACAAGGACGCACGTGTGTGTGTGGAACTGGAAGCTACTGTAAAGAAGAGAAACTTGGAAAAAAGCCGGCTTATAAGCACCTCCCATCAACTTACCCGATTGTCATGTATTCCAGAAAAGATGATTGTCTTTGGTCGATCTAACACAAGGAACGCAGCCAAGTTGGCGGTATACGATGCCACAATGATCATCGCAAATCCAGCCCACACAATGCCCAGAACACGAGCAGCAAAACTTCGCGGAGTTCCTACAGCAATCCAAAATAGTACATTTGTGAGATGTTCAAAAAAAAGAGCGGTGCCAGTACACAACAGACGGGGACGAGTACAAGCGAAAAAGTAAAAGTTCACAAGAATGGAAATGACTTTGTTGCCTTTGGCATGCTCTCAGGAGCCAAAAAAAAGCGCATTTAGGGTGAGAGTAAAATAATGGAGACTGTTGTCATCCTTCTCCTCTCCTCCTTTTTTACTCTCTTTTTTTCGCTTTTTTCTCTTCTTACTACTCGGCAATGAGTAGTTCGAAGAGAAGGGTATGAAAAAAAAGTACCCAAAATACTAGAACAACAACAGGAGTAGCCGGAGAAAATGCCTTAAACTCATGCATAAAACATGGCCGTGGACTTTTTTCCCAACACTGGGAAAGTATACATCATCATTAGCATGACGGGACACAGTACTAATAATACAATAATAAAAGTTGAATTAGAGTAAAACGCCAGTTAGCACTTGTTTTAGTGCTTACGAAGGAGTGTACATGTGGCTAGGAGCACTTCAGTATGGAACACAATGGAAGGAAAATGGAGGTGATGGGAATAACAGAATATTATCAGGAGTGTGGAGAGGAATGACAACTAGTCCAACCTCAAACTCCATAATTAGAGGGTTATGCAACAATAATCAAAAGTAAAACACGTCGTTTACTACTTTTTGGCACTTTAGCAGAAACTGTTTACTTCTGTTAGTGAACCACGAGGGAGAGGAACTAAGGAGAGGAGATAAAAAAAAAGAGGAGACGTATAATTGTGAGGGATTTTTATTACTGCTCCCACCGCTTTGCACTACCGCCATTGTGTAATTTTTTTTTGGTTTGGCCTACCGAAGGTTGGCTCTCTCCTTTCCTAGTCAAGAAATGAAGTAGAAGACGAAATAAAAATACCACATACATTGTTAATGCCCACATACAACGATACAACTAGAATCACATTTGCGGTGGAATAGGACAACGGAATCTCTTTTTTTAGTTCCCCAATCCGTAATTTTAGATGACCTAAAACTAGCTCCCCTTGGAGCGGAACTGGAAGCCATATTATATAGCTTAGGCACTGTAGCTGCATAAAAAAAGTCAAACTTTTTCTTTCCTCCGATCCATCACAAAAGAAAAAAAAATTGAAGTACAGAGACAAATGGTAACCCATAGTGAAAATGACTTTTGGCGGAGATAGCCAGCTAATATGGAGGCAAGTCTGGCAGAAACTTTATGATGAAAAAGGTCGTTTAAAGAAAAGAGGATCATTTAAGGATCACTTGCAAGGAAGGCAGATAAAAAGGTTGATATGAAAGAGGCTACAATGAGGATAACAAAAAATGGAGTTGGAGTGGGCTGTCCTTCTAACGAAAAAAATAGATTGATTAGACTTTATAATGTAATGTGAATCGTCGACGGAGGATTGAAAAGTTAACTGGGAACAGAAGAAGGAACCGGAGCTCTCTCCCCTTTTTGTGCTGCCTATTTCTCGGAGTTTGTCCTGTCGACAGAGTATCTCATTTATATATAACTTATTTCTCTTTTGAAAGCGGATCCCATCACTGGAAGCAGAAGAAGTAGGGATGGAGAGGATAGAGGTGGAAAATGCATTTGAGTGGAATGTATATCCTTCCGAAAGCAAGAAGAGACGTCGAATAAACGACAAGAGTTTTTTTTCTTCGCAATGGAGGATTGAGCAAGAAAAAAAGATCTTACCGACTTTACGAGAATAGTTATCCCTTGGTACTTGAAAGGCTTGCTGAATTCTATAACTTGGGCCCTTTCTGGAGTGATCGTCAATGGGGCCACTATCATCTCTGCTTGCTCATTCACCAGCTCCGCTATCAAACCCGTCCATTCCTTCTTACCTGCATGAGAGGAGACGAGCAAGCAAAACAGCACACGAATATAATCAAGATTTAAACAGTTTACTTTCTCTCCAGAAACGCCTTTTATACTCCTCATCATCAGATAAATATATACAGCTCAAACTTTTTTTGGTAAACCAAATAAAGACACTTTAAAGTAAAAAAAAACTTCAAATGAAATTTTGTTTAGTTTTTTTGCAAGAAACTTGCTGTAAATGGAGTGAGTAAAAAAGTATAAAAACCTATCAGCATCTTTTTATATGCTCCTAATCAAATCTTGTTTTTCCAGGACAATATAATAAAAAACTATAAAAAATAGGGTGTATATATAGTGTTCTTCTTCCTCCAGGAAAGTAAATCTCTGGTTGTGTAATCCACCCGGATAAATTCCGGCAACGTAGCAATACTATGCCCAATGTTATACGAGGAAGGGAGAGGATCTGGCGCCATAAAAATCAAGTTTATTTCCTTTTAAGCAAATGGCATTTCCTACTCGCTTTGGCAATTCATTTCCTCTTTTTTTTCAGTACTCCCTCGCTTCCTTTTCGCTATTGGCCCGTGACAATGCATTAATAATGAGAGGAGCTGGGATAAAATAATGGTAATAAAAATGGGTCATGGGTCTACACAGTACCTGTCCCGTTTTTAGTGATGCAGCTACCAAACTGGCCATCCGGTGAGAGGGCAAGAGACGCTGTGAAGTTCATCCTATCCTTCAATCGCTGGAGTAAGTCTATGCAGTAGCCACGGCAGCAGTGCATCACGAGTGGGCTCTCTGGAGAGGAAAAAAGAAAATAGAAATTGGAAAGTGTGTCTTGAAATGAAGAATGAGAGATGCACCACGCACTTCAGCAATAATTAGGTTGATGTGGAGGTATACCTGACTGGGTAGTATTGTAATGTGGACAAGGCTCCTCTTCCTTAGTACAGTCACTAGAGTCGTTCACCCTCCTCACAAAGACAAAAGGGACCTCCTCTATTGTCAGCACTCGCAAGTGGGTTGGAATCATGAATCCGGCCGGCTTGACTCGCGACTTACCTGGCCAGATTATCTTGCTGTCGTCAATGGACAGATCCATTTTATTCTTATCCTGCTCCAAACCGCGGCACATATGCAGTCATCAAAGGGAAGTCACATGAACGGGAGTAACAAAAGGAAAACAATTTCTCTTTTTTTACTTCTTCAAGCAAACACAAAGAAAACAAGCCGGCACTAAGTTTATTAACGTTTGGGAAGCAAGAAAATTTGCTCCCATTTTTTTTTTCTATCAAACTTCCTTTGATCTACTGGAAAAAGAGATCTACGAGAGAGAGGTAAGAAAAAAAAACTCTCAGAGAGAAATTCTCATCTTGAGATCAAAGTTGACTATCTATTATCAGTAAACTAAGAAGGAAAAATAATAAAGGAGGAAGCAAAAAAAAATATTGGGGAGAGGAGAAAGTGCGAGCAAAAAAGTTTCTCTTGTTAAAAGAGAAATCACACGAAGAAAAAAAATGAGAGGGGCTGTAGACAAGAAAAAGATATTGGAACCTAATTTCATTATTTCCTCCTCCATCTAAATACAATGGCGAGAGAGGCTCTAATGAAATTTCAAAAGTTTCTTTTACTACTGCGTCTTAGTACATTACAGCTTTTTATTCACTTTGTGGAAACGTAGACGTGCAAACTACTACTTTTTTTCTCTGCGTTTCTAGACTTTTCCCCTCCCGTCTTTTATATATCTGTCAAGTGCATCCAACTTTTTTTTTCTTCCTCTCTCTCCTCATCATCATCAAACGAAGGAAATTTTTTGAAGCGTTTGAGTAGAGGAGCGAACAGCACAATTTCCGACTGTCGTATCATTAGTGCAGCTCAAGCATCAATAGCAGTGAAAGGAATCAGCTATGTTTTTATTTCCTTTCACCTACTACTAATTATAATTATACAGTAAAAATTTGGACATTTCTCGCTCTGAGACATACCCATTATGAATTTTTTTTGTGCTTACTTTGGAGTAGAGGTATTGTCCTACAATCACCCTGCTCCGTGCGTCACCTGGTTGAATGTTGATGACATGATACTCGGCGTTAATCCGATCTCCACTCTCATCAAAGACAACTTTCCCAGTGTCCCCATCCACCAGTTCCTGCTTTTTGATGTAACTGATCAGAGACACGGAAAGAAAAAAAGAAGAAAATGAGCTCCTCTTTATCTCCCTTTTATTGCCTACCCTTTTTGCGCTTTACGTTTTGTATCTTCCCTGTCAATCCAATTTCTTCTAAAGCACAGTTTATATGTAATGGACGCACAATTGAAGGGCGGAAATCCGGAGATGAAAGGAAAAAAAGGAATTGAATGCTTGAAATTACAGAGTACAAGCTCCTCCAGAGAGGGAGGGAGCTCCGCAGTGTGGCTTCAAAACTGTTCTGCTCTTAGCGAAAACTGAAGAGCCCGCGCACTAGTAACTTCTGTCATTTCGTTTGTAGCAAAACTTGCTCTTTATTTATTTAGTGTTTTCTTTTCATATTTTTTTCTCCCTCAGTGAGACGATATTGATTCATATGACTAGATCCAAAAATGGATTTGAATTTGATCAGGATAAACTTTAGAGATTTTTTTTATTGTTTGTCATGTAGTCATCTCACTGGAGAGTAGTGCAAAGGAAACGGAGATGGAACGAGAAAGGGATTTTCCCGTCTCACTTCTCTCCTGTAAACAGCAAAATGGATCTTGAAGTGAGTCCTTCTCGCTCTCTTCACGCCGCCGGTGTATCGCACACTCATCGTTTGCTTTACTGTCATCTCAAGTTTATTTGTTGGCTGTTTGACGGAAAAACTCAGTTTCTCGTTCGCTCACGGAAAAAAAAGGAAAAGGTGGGCGTGAGATGGATTGCTGATAAAGTTGTGTCATATTTATATGCTTTTGTATGCGATTTTTTTTTATTTCCTGCCTCGATTTTCGCGGCAGCTTATAGATAAACTTTTATTTTTGCGATGTTATATTTTTTTTATTTGATTTACGAACTCGAAAAGTTTTCTCCCGGTTTCCCACGTGGTTGCAGTTAAATTACAGTCACTTGGAGCCTTCTCGATTTCTTCCTTCGTGTACATCTCTGACAGGGCACGGGCAAACACACGTCTGCACAAATCAACATAGAGCACATAAAAAAGTGAGATGCAGGAAAATAAAAATGGAAATTCTTTGCAAAAGTACAATACAATCAGCTAGTTTGTCTATTTTTGTGAAAAATTGCTTTTTTTTTGCATCAGGTGAGTTTTAGTTATGTGTAAAAGGAATCGACCAGGGATTTTAAGAGGGAGGCTACTTTTCTCATTTTATTTTTAAATTGCAGACAATTTACCCAACTTTTTTTTTAAAAAAAACTTACAGACAGTCGTTGATATGGGCCGTCTCGTTGTCCGCTTTTAGAAGTTTAATGCCAAGTGCTCCTGCGGGAATGTCACGGTATCGTAAAAGCTGCTCCGTTACAATCCACACATGTCCACCCTCCGTCAAATTGTGGTAGGCGGCAGCATCAAAGATTTTTTCAGCGTCATTGTCACTGCAATTAAACATTTTGAAAAAGGAGAATGGGGTGAAATAAAACGCTCTTTACTATTTCTCCCTCCCACAAAGCGCATTTTGCGAATTCCCCACACAGCATTTGGGAAAATCTCTGGATCGAATACAAATTCGATCTGGAACATACTTAAACCAGATTGACAATTAGCTTGTGTACCAAAAAGACAATGTTATCAGGAGATTTTTAAACGATCCCAATTTGATTTCTCATTCCCGCCTCCTCACATAAAATAACGGCGGGAGAGGAGTGCTACTGCTTTTGTTCGAGAAAGCTCATTTTAGCATGAGAATGAGCAACTTGACGGAATCTCATCGCTTGTTCTCCCTGTTTTATATCTCTTTTGGAATCCACCCAGTGCCAGCCATTAGCTCGATTATCAGCATTTTTTCTGATCTCTGATATTGATCTTTTCATTTCCATTCTCCCTCTCATAATAGAAAATCCCATTACACTCTTTTTCTAGTTTTTCTCAAAGAGTTCATAATGGGAAAAGTTTTATTTTCGTAGAGTCTGTCTTCCCTTCATCTTCTCTGTTACAGCCTTGTCAGAGTTTGTTATTGTTTGGCCTTGTTACTCCATTGATGATGGTCATGCCGGTCATCAGAGCAATGATGGTGATGATGATTGGACGTCTTTCGTTATCGCTCTGGTAAAACTTAATCATGTTATTAGGATCCCTCCATTTCCTATATTTTGATCATTGTATTGAGCTAAAACTGATATGTGCTATATCAGCGGTCTGCTCCTGTATTTTTTGGGAAAAGTTTTCAAATATATTTTTACCATCTTCATTTCCTGTAGGGATTTTATCCCCAATTGTGAGTCCCGGACTGAGTTCCACTTTCACTTTTTATTTCCCACTGTGCTTACTTTCACATAGCCCCGCGGAGCTCCTTTTTTATTGTTGGGAAGTAGGTCGGAGGTTAGATTCCAAAGAGTTAGTCTTTCTTTTAAGGAAAAGGCTCGAAAAAAGTTTTATTTGCAGCTTCCCAGTTGGACAAAGTTGTCAACGAAAAAACTTAATATTTCGGTGGGAGAGGGTACCACTTGTCATCCTATTTTTTAACCTTTTGACGTGGGGAGATGAAAGGAATGCCGGGAATGTCTTTAGCAGAGTACCCCACATTGGCCACCGTACCGTGTAGCCGATAGGACGCTGGTGATGACGATGATGATCATGCGGAGAGGATACTTTCTTTCATTCAATTCCGGAAATGAGTGAGCATGAAAAATGCATGAGTGCAGTAGTGTTCCATGCTGCATAAGTAATTGGAATGGAATGGCTGGAGAGATGGAGCGCGAGCAAGAGAAGGGGGCCTTTCTCTCATCGTCAGTCAAAGTGGTAATGACGATGGCAAGTGAAGCCAAAACCCAATGCCAGGGTTGATTACAAACGAGGTCGAGCGGAGGCCAGATTGCGGCATATCCATTCGTGTAAGTGGCTCCACAGATTTTAAATGCAAATTGTAAATGAGCGTGCACAAAGACTAATGGTTAATAATAAAATTATAAAAGCCGACATGAATTTACCTTGCGTAGAGTAGGTAAACACGAGCTTGGGCGTTTTTCAGTTCTTCTAATTTCTTAGTGTAATTAGTGGCTCCTGGCTCTAGCTCCACCACCAACTCAATCTGAAAGTAGTGATTTTATAATTACGTAGCATAAGGTCATAAAATTACGGCCAGTTTACCTTTTACCAGCCCTTCCTGTAGCTTTTAATTTTTTAAAAAAAAGTTTAAAGTTTTCCACCTTGATTTCAATATCATCTTCCAGATTCTGCGCATTTGTCTGGAAGCGACCAAGGACGGATCGTCCATCTGTATCGGAAGAATGAAGAAATATCACTTTTTCGTAATGAAAATGTTTAAGAATTTCCACCCAGACATCGGCCTGATGCGAGTAAGGAGGGACAGTGCGAAGGAACGACACGTGGATGTTCTGCAAGCAAAAAATATAAAATTTATGAAAGGACCGTCCTCCATGTTAGCCCACTTTTCTGACCATTTCCCAATTTTATTTATAACGTGAAATGAATATTTGATAAGAGTTTTCCAACGAAGTGCTACTCCGTGGAGAGTCGAGAATCCTGAAGAAAATTGTACTACCAAAGTGTAGCGCCGTCCTTTGCAAAATAAATTCAAATAGTAATTTCCCGAAAAGTGTGTATCGGCAATGAATAGTACCGCAAACTAAATTATCCTCTGCACGTTCAACAGCAATCCTACACTACATCATCTACTAAAGGAAAACTGTGTTGGAACAAGAACCGTAAAACAATTTTTTCTCATTTCTTTTTTTTCTCGTCATCTTTCCGTATTGAAAATTTGAACTGGCGCTTGTTTTTGTTTTGTCGAGGAAAAAATTTTTTTCACGTCTTTGAAGTGAGTGAGCTGAGGAGAAGGAGAGTTGGGAGAATCCGAGAAACACAATTAGGACTCATCATCTCGACAGAATATCAAGTGAAATGTGGCATCCATATGACAAGGAAGACTTTTCGCCGCTATGTCTGCTTGGGAAAAGCTTCACATTTTCGGGCAGCTCCGCAATTTTGAGACTTGCCGTAGTTATTTCCACATAAACTTTCGGAACAGTATTAGTTTGCGGTGCGGTGTTGTTGTGGATTGGGGAGCTCTACGGTTACAGAGAAATGATGGGTGGAGAGGAGGGAAGCTGATGCGATGGAGGCAGAGGGAGTAGTCGTAATATGGTAGCCTTTTTTTGTATATGTCGATTTTTATTTTGCACGCATTACTTTTTAGTAAACTCACCTCCGTTCTCCAACGCCTCCTTATAAGGGCGTCTATCCCGTCTAGCGGAAAAAAGAAACGTAGGCACACGTGCAACGAATGACATGACAAGGAACAAGTATTAAAAAGAAGGAAAACTGGAAAAGTAATAATAATATAGATGATGATCATGACTATTGGTGTACAACCCCCTCAAAATTTCATATATTTATATAAAGCTGATGG
>JAHZND010004439.1:0-16644 GCA_027744115.1 Acrocyrtus sp. NNG-2020 | reverse complement strand
GATTTGGCCCTTCTGGAAGATATTCTGTGAACCACGACTTGAGAATGAAGTCCGATCCTCTTTCTATAAATAAAAATATAATTATATCAAGTTTATTTACAACTGGGAATTCATCAAAACGGTTAGGGTAAGGCTAAGTTTAGGTTAGCTTTGCGTACCTGCAATCATCATCGTCGGTGCCATTGTATTCGTGGTCGTAATGAATGGCATTATACTAGCATCGACAACTCTCAGCTTCTTCACACCGATAACCCGCAGTTCTGAATCGACTACAGCGTGTGGGGAATCCACAGGTCCCATTGATGCAGTGCCGCAGAAATGATGAGTAGTTAGGGTATACTGCCTGGCTACACACTCCCAATACTCCCCTGACCGGAATAAATGATCTTTGCATGGCGGGAATGGGACAGGTGATAATTTTGCACCGAGTCGTTTAAAACTCGGCGCATTTTCTCCAATATATAAAATTCTTTGAAGAGCTTCCACTGTCACGCGAATGTCCTCTTGATCAGCATCCTCGTAGTAGCGTGGGTCGATCAGAGGCTCATCAGCGTAGTTGGCAGACTGCAATCTCACAACACCCCGAGAGCGAGGTCTGGAGTAGTAACTGATTATGGAGAAGGCATCCCGACCCTTTACTGGGTCAAAGAATTCCTTCATGATGTCTCCTCTCAAATTGTAGATTTCCGTCATGACCTGGTCCATAGTTTGGGACACTCCGGAAGACGCGAAACCCATTTGAATGTCGGGCCATTCGCCTTCACCTCCGTTTAGGGCTCGAGTTGATGTTAAAAGTGCACACGCTCTAGGGAATGTGAGAGTGAACGGACCTGTTCCGTTTTGAAGAAAGGAGTAAACCGCCTCCTCGTTCATATCACGTTCCGGAAGGATGGACACTGGTGCATCCACTGTAAATGGGCCGACGAATGTTCCAACGTGATCCTGTAAATTGCGTCCTACTGGTAAGTTTGCACGAACCGGTATTTTCAGCTCATTCAATTCAGTTTCCTTTGCTTTTGCTATTTCAATCTTTCCAAACCGCTCGTATTTTACTCCGGTAGCTTGGTTCGTCTCTTGGTCAAAGAGCACCTAAAGACATAAGAAGCCTTTTACAATGTTATCTTCTTCAAAGGAGATTTCTTATCAATTAGTACTGAAACCAATGCTTACTAACCCGAATGACTCTTGCGTATTTTACTACACGGAGTGTCGGTCTCGAGTCAATGATTGTGTCGATGAACGCATTATACGAAGTGACTCTTCTTCCAGATTTCTGTGTGTATGCAACAACGTCAGCTATCGCTGAAATTACATAAAACGGTAACACACAGTTTTAGTAAATATGTCTACAAAAAGCGCCATTTTAAATTAAGTTAGCAGGACAGTTATTGAACGCACGTTTATAAAATGGAGAATTGTAATCGCCTTTTGGAACATCTGCCCACTCCATCGCTTCAAGAAATTCTGGCACCATTGGGGTGATAGGGGGTGGTCGGACAGGTAATTCTCCTTCTGAGCTGTGGAATTTTGCTGAAATTATTGTTTAAATAAATAGATGTTAATCAGATCGCACTTTATCGATGGATATACTAATATCCTACATCTTCATAACTTTTAGCGAGTATGCAACATAACTTTTAGCGAGTATGCAACACTCACGATTTATTGAAGGATGCACCCCTCTCGATTCCTCACAATTTCCACAGTATCCCTCCGTTCGTGTAAAATATTGTAGAATATTTTTGTACTTCCATCTCTCGTCGTTGGTAAAATATGACCAGAGGTCGTAATCAAACGGATGCCCTCTTATATAGACCATTGCGTTAAGATTAGAGCTACCGCCAAGACCAAAGCCAGCATTCCACATACTTTGCTATAAATCAGTGAATAATCTGATTAATAAAGTTTTTGTTTCATCCATTGCGAAGTTATAAAATATTCAATTTAAATTATTTTCTCACTCGGTTGTTGCAAGCCAGACACGATGAGTTTTGTGGAACGGTCAAATACCTGTTTACGAGTTTGCGTTTAGCTGATACTATTTTAACACGTTAATAAATAATTTACAATTAATTACAATTACCTGTAATCCACTTCCGGCCGACCTAGCATGGCTGCTTCCATTCCCGGCACAACTACCGTATTATACGAATTAATGAATTAAAACCTATAAATCTGACATCTGTAATCCCCATTTCCACAAAATCAAGTTTGCTCACCTGTCAAAGGATTTGGCTCTCCACCTCTTTCGAGCAGCAAAACGCTAAAGTGCTTTGAGAGTCTACTCGCTAAAATGCTTCCGGCTGTTCCAGCTCCCACTTTATAAGAAAAAAATTATTTGTTCACTCACTGAAATCTATTAGCGAGTAACCCACTCAACTATTAATTACTCAAAACTTACCCACTATAAAATCGTAATTAAGATCGGGTGGCTTATCCTTTCCAAGTACAAAGTTGTTATAGTCGGTGCTCTTATCTGTGTAATAGAAGAGCGCAAGAAGCATTGGCACAATATTCACCACTCCGAGATAAATGGGGGCGAACCATCCGATAAAGTTTTGAAGGCCTAAACCCACCGCCAACTTTATCACAATTGTATCCATTTTTACTGAATTGTTCTAAACTGTCACCTCTTCAAGCACAAACTATTCAGAAAATTTGCGCAGTTTTAGGTCCTACCACAATTGAAAATTTTTTTCCATGCAACGTTTTCCTTTTTTAAGAATTACTTAACTCTGATATAACTTATAGGTACAATCACATTGTTTTTGATTTATCGTTTGCTACACGAGACAGTTCTCAATCTAGGCATCAACTTCGCAACTTGTAGGCACTTAATTTTGTTGCAGGGCCGTTCTGCAGGCTAGCTAAAAACGATATTTTAAAAAGTGAAAACTTCCCCAGACAAAATGCACTCGCTTCGCACGCACGCCCAAGCACACAGTTTACAAATAGAACAGATATCTGAACGAGATAGCTCGGCTATTAATTTGCGCTGTCAGGTGCGGAGAATTTCAATCGTTGCTAAACCAAGCAGGGAAGAACCTTCACCTCTAAAACAGAAATTCAATCGAAGCTTATCGGCTCTCAACGAAAACTGATTTAGAGATCTTGCGGCTGTTGGCAAAAATCTGCCTTCCACCTTCTATACAAGCGCTCTATACTTCCTCCGCCTCTGTTCACCGATTGATAACACTTTGACGAATGAGTCTGGCTTCTGTGAAGGCTCACTTGAAAACGCCAAAAGCGCGTTCAACTAATCATAAAAAATACAAGTTACCCAAGCGAATGGGCGACGAACAGAGCAAAAAAGAACAATACATAATATAACGAGCCCATTTTTTACTACTTTTAAAGAGCTTACATATGTAAAAGATTGTTAAAGGTGAGGTGTATCACGGAAGGAAGTTTGGGCAAACCATTTCTGCATTATTTTGTGTATCCTTAAATAACTTTATAAAACAGTAAAGCGTCAGAACGTAGCGGTATAGCTGTATCGCAGTATTTTGTACATTTTTTTGCAAAAAAAATTGTAACTTGTCTTGTCTGATTGTAATTAGCTCTAGAATCACTTTAACAATTTAGTAAGAAGCTTGAACTACTGTAAGACGTCTGTTACAATCAACTAGCTTATTATTTTTTTTGAATCCCTTTCTCAACCGAAAATATATGCAATTATAGTTAGGTATGGTGAGGTGATCGCCGTGATTGGGCGCATATCTCAAAAATAACTGCTAACTTTAAGCCAGGACCCACTGCTAAATATAACTGCAAGACTGACCTGAAATTAGTGCCGATTATCAATTATGCGCCCATTTACATTTTTTATTTATCACTTGAGCTATCTTTAAATGGCTGAATGACCAGCGGTAGGCTCCTCCTAAGTTAAACTAAATATAATGACTGATTTTTTTTGGCAATGATGAAGTGCAGATATATGTAGGTACGGTACAAGGTACACGCAAAACCATGTTTTTTATGGACGGCAATTTGTAGTTGTGTAACTAGTAGCGAGTAGGTGTGACCCAAGCTGAGCATGACATGTCTTTCAATTGGTTGAAATGCAAGCTAATTAGCTGCCAACAACCACGAGAATTAAATTAATTCGATAGAGATACGAAATTTATATGTTTGGTTTTGTAAAATGTGTCATTGAAGTTTTTGGGGTAAGTTTATGCATGCAAACATGCTTTTTTATGTTGGCAGTATGCAACCGCAAAATGATACTGAAAAATTGTAAAAAAATGTTTAATGTCTCTAGTGGAAAAATTCCTCTTGTTGAGTACGTTTAGGATCATTGACCACATCATCAGTTTATACCCATAGCCAGTTTTAGCCATTTTTTTTCTGGCAGCTTGGTCATTCCATGAAGCTAGAGGTATGTAGTTTTACAACGATGTTAATGCAAAATGCTAAAATGGATTGCATGTTTGGTATCTTTAATGATGAAAGCGATAGTAATTTACTCGTTAATTATTTTATTCATCGTTACATAAATTAAAATTAATCTTTAATAACTCTATCACTGATTTTTTTCACCGTTATTGAATTCTTCAATGCAGTGATACCTATTGGCATAAAACAGCAATTAATCAGATTAAATACGTTTATTCACCTTGTCACTGTAAACAGCAGGAGCACTTTGCTATTGCAAATGGTAAGTTTAGAAAAAAAACCTTAAAAAGCTCACTGATCCCACCCAACAAGCTTTAAAAATCTCGATCAAACGAAGCCGCTCGCTCTATTTAACCCAGCTTTGTTCATAAAAAAGCTAAAGGGCTCATTTTTTGTGGGAAAATCCTGCCCTGCCCACTAGAAACTGAACCATGTTATCTAATCGAAAGATGCCGTTTTAAAGTTGTTCTATCATTTAGCAACTACTCCCCCGCTGTAATAAAAAGGAATATTTTTATGCCAAAAGTTTTCAAAGATTTGAAAGATAGAAAGGAAAATTGTCATGTTGGCAGTTGTGGACCCTATTCAAAAATCCAAATCTATATCTCTGCCTTTTGCTTTCCGCTGAATTTTATACATTAAAATTTGCATCTGCAAGCAAAGGCTGCACAATCAAGATTTATATTTTTAAAATCCTACGCAGGATTTCCTATGCATGTCTACCATTAAATTGTTATTTTTTGCAATTCTCCTGTCTTGTCAGACACTCGCTTTTACACTTACTTGCATTTTGCTGAATAACTTTAACATTTGAATTTTTTATAGGAGCTATATGCACAAGGCTCCTCGGCACTCTTTTTCCTCTCGCACAAACGTCATAACTCATGTAAACCCCAAATGATAACTATTATTGCCTTTTGTGCCATTAACTAATTGCAATTTAAACGCCTACGTATATCCTACAAAAAAAGCTGTGTACTGCTATTCTTCTAATAGGTATTTGCTAAAATAAATTATTATTTTTTGCATCCTTCCTCTTTTTCGCGAACACCTTGGCAGGGAGGCACACGTGCTGTTTTATATGTTTTCGTATTTTTTTCTTGGCAGAATGTAGGTCTTGAGATGTAAAAGGAATCAATAGTTTACCAAAAAACTACTTAAATGCTCTTTTTTCTGCAGTAAGTACTCAAAAGATTTTTATCGAATGTCGGAAATCTCTCAATTCTTTTTGTTGGGCTACAACTCGAAAAGTCAAAAATAACATCTCCTCTAACAAAAACACAATTTGACTGGGGAGATTTTATTGATAGTAGTGATGATAGGAAGCTGTATTTAGCCATATTACTAGCGATTAAGATCATTTTTTCTTTCCTATAATCACTCCAACTTCCTTAACTGCATTTTAGTGGAACGTTTGCTCAAATAAAGATTAATATTCTTTTTATCTGATTTAGATCAGATTGCAATTTGGGAAGTGAAGCCCTGGATAAACCGCAGTAAACCCAGTAAACGTGTTAATTGCAGATTATGCAGAAATAATGAAGATTACACTATTTACTCTGACGTGCAAATATGCGAACGGATCTCAGACAGATTACTACCGTAATTGGAGCAGTAGACTACCCTATTTGTTATGATTTGCGGTTTATTATTACATCAATAAAAAAATTTAGGGATGAGTGACACACCTTTCCCATTATTGCCGCTTTTGCTAGACGATAAAAACGCAATTAATTTTGACAGATTGGGCTCGATTCCGGTAATAATTAAGGGCGCTTCCATACACACCTACGCCCAAAAACCAAATTATTATTTCACCACGATTTTCCGCTTATTATTTTTAGTGTCCCTGCCTATTTCGCAATTAGGCACACTTTCATCCTTCATCCTCATAACTAGAAAGCCTTTGTCTTTCTTGTTAACGCGTGTTTTCCTTATTTTTTTGGATCTTTGTACCACCATGTAAGCTCGCACTGTCTAAAAAAGCACCGCACAGGTGTGTAATATGTTGAGTGAGACCATCCTGTAGAGTGTTTTTTTCTTGCTGTCGCTTTCGACTTTTCTGTTCTCCGCACACTTGCAAAGAAATGATGGAATTCGACCAAACAATTAATAATAATGCTCTCCTGTCAGCACATCTGTTAGAAGACCTTTTTACTGTGCCATTGTCATAAACCCATTTTATGCCAAATTCTTGCTTCCGCTGTAAAATGTACGTATTTTGCGTACAATATCTCTGTGGTAGCAGTTTTACATTCACTTTGTGGGAAGAGTCAAGAAAATGTCTTTTAAATTCCGTGGTTACCTAAAACACACAGAGCATCATGAATTATTTGAGCGCACGTGCAATTGAGGATTATTCTGAGGTGCGTGTTGTCAGACGCCGCCAAAACGTCACTTTAAAAGCTGCAAATGCACGCATCCTTTTGTATTCTGCAACGAAGTACAAACACCAACTTTAACGTTGGTTTCAGCCAGTTCCAGTTCGCTAAGCAAGCATAAATGCTTTTTAATTAAATCACGCTTTTAACCTCGTTTTTAAAAAATGGATCTTTCAAACCTTCCACCCAACCATGGGTAACTTTACCTTCTAAAAATAAGCTTACAACTTGCCTGCAATTTTTTAAAAGGAAATGCACTATTCATGTGACCGTTTTGACACTGTTTCAGTGGACCATTGGGCGACGTGTGGTTCCGAGGTCTTGCNGGCGACGTGTGGTTCCGAGGTCTTGCTAAGCCGGAGCACCTACTGGCAGCCCTCAAGCAAGACTTTTATATTATGGTGGTGGGATGCATGATGAAGTATATTAGACTGGAGAAATCCCCAGACGGTTCCTCCTTCAAGCCAAAGGTCGTCAATGCATTCCATCATGGCGTTGATGGAGTATCAGCTATTGCGGGAAGTCAGTTCAGGGACGTTTACGCACTTGCCGAGAGAAGGCAAAAGCCGCGAATATTCATTTTCCAAATTAATAAGACGGAAAGGGGGGAGTTAGAGCCGAGCTATATGCATTCATTGAGAAGTGCGCTCATCTAACTTTAATAGTAAAAACTGAACTATTTTTGAAAATTTACGATTAAAACGGGCGGTAAATTTAAACTTTTGAAAACTATAGGAATCCATTCCTGGGATATTCGCTCACTGACCTTTGTAGCAAAAGAGCTACTCGTTGTACTCACCGGTTACCCTACATTTAACGTGGTGCTTTTCCGGTGGAGTACTAATGAAGAGTTGATGACTAGTCAGCCCACAGAACCCAGCATATTTTCAAGGCTTCTTGTTAGCCCCACAAATCCCTGTCGCTGGATGGAGTATGGAGAAGACTACCTGTACGTTTATGAAATGCAGTCGCTGACAAGAACGGATGTAGTCAGAACGAGAATTAATCTCCCGAAAAGGAAGGCCACTTATGACCACCCCGATCCCTTCATGGGACGGGTTTCAGCTACAAAAATCGTGTCCGCTTGCTGGACTCTTCGCGAAGAATTTTTCATTTTGGATAAGGAGATGGGCATACACTTGGTAAATGCAAAGGAAGCTTATAAATTCTTATATTTTTTTACAATTTCAGTTGTGATATTAGAATCTCACTGCGATTTTTTTAAATATTAAAAGTACCTTCCAGCTTCAAAAATACTTCAGTGGACTTGCACACTCGCACCAACACTGCCAGGAATGGCGGTTGATCAGATTGTCCCTTACGGAGATGGAGTTGCAGCAATCACTGGAGAGGGATGGTTTCTGGTAAATGTCTTTAATTACATAAATTAAGTTTTTTCTTGAAGTTCAATTTTTCACCATTCGCATTAAAAACTATGAATTTTCACAGAACTATGGAGAAATAAAGTCTGGTGGTGAACTTAAAGTCCACACAGCACACAAACTCTCCTCGAAGGTTCTTCGCTACATGCACTTCCCGGAAACTCCAGATACGTTTTATGCAGTAACAGAAAGTGTAAGGAGCCCGTAAATCTTCTACATGAAAACTTAACTGAAGCCTTACATTAGCTAAAAATCTATTAAAGATTCCATTGTACCTTTTCATTTTGCTAGAAAGGAGTTGTCGAGGGAGTCTCTCGCGGAATGCTCCGAGAGCCATTTGCAGTGGCAGACTTGATGTTTACAAATCCTTTGGCGTGTTGCTTCATCGAGCCGCAGGGCGATTACATAGCACTTGCATCAAAATACGGCAAAGTGGTGATACTCGAAAGTGAAACTGGACTACCGGTAAAATAAATCTTTGGCAATTGGCATGAGTTTACATTGAAAATTTCCTATTTTGCACATGTTTAGACTCTCATTCCCATTTAGATTGCAAAATGGCGACTACCTTTCAAAGTAGTGGGTCTCGCAAGTCACCCCATACTGCCATTCTTATTCTGCGGAACTACCTATGGCTGCGTTAACATTCTTGACATTCGGGATCTAAAATCTCCTACGTTAATCAGTCGCAAATACTTTTCAAAAGAGCCCAATTCATGTAAGTCCTGTCGCAAAAAATCCATTTTTTAATATTACGCTTTTAGTCTAAAAGTTATTCTTATTTCTTGCAGCCATCACCAGATTTGGTTTTGTGTCTCAAGGACGGTATGTTATCTCTGCGGATACCGTGAACAACCGAATCTTTGTCCAGTACGGCTATCCCTTCATGTCCTTTGACTATCTTGACACTGCAAGAGTTCCGGTAAGCGGAAATTATTGGAATTTTCACAATTCTCCCTTCAATCCAACTTTTTAATGCTTAAAAGTAATATTGACTGGTTTTAACTCTATTTCAGGCCAGAATTTCTTATATCGCTGTCCCAGGCTGTGGTAAAGACGACAACAAGTTCCAGGTGCAAATGTCCGGAAAAAGTTTGTCAGACCAGGGAATAGTCGCGTACATAATCAACTTCAGTCTCGTCAATGACCGTTTGGTAGTGACAGCGTCGCAAACTGTTGACCAGCCTGTCACTTCTCTGTGCTTTAGCGCAATGAGAAAACATCAATACGGCTACTTTCCTCTTAAGAATGGACTGGGAGTAGTTCCATACTGTGACGATGTAAACATCAATTTTCACTATATTGTTCTAAAATATCTATACCATTGGAGAAACTAGCACAATTTAATTTTTTCAACTATAGAATCAGTGGCTAAACCTTCAAGAGCCTGAACATTACGTTGAGTGCGGCCGGACCTTCAAGCACGACATCAGCTTTATGCTCTTCCACGGCACAAAAGTGTACACTTTCTCCGAAGACGGAGTAATCCAAGTTCATGAAGCTCCAGTCATTCCCACCAAGAAAACTCAGCTTCCGATGGTACTTCGTACCTTGGCAAAAGCACAAACTCACTCATTCAGCTTTCATGGGGTGAAGGAAGGCATTGTTAGTTTCGATGGCTCCCAAGTCCTTGCCTTAGGGCATGACGGTACTTTCTGTCGAGTCCGATTCTTGTAAGTGAACTAGGTATATAAAAATAAATTAATAAAAATGTTTTTTATTTACCCTGAGAAAATTTGCAACACTTTTTTTTAAAAAAAATTCAGTCCTAAGCCATCCGAGCCAGATTGGAAGACGCTGGGATATGAGCGTACGAAACTAGCGGATTATCAAATAGGAACTTTCCTGATTGACCAGGAGATTGCTAAGACTCAAGAAGAGGAGTCCGAGAAAGTTACTTCGAGTAGTGGAACCGACTCACTGTCACAAGAACAAGATCAACCGACGGAAGTGAGCGTTAAAAAGGTTGAAAAGACTGCCGGATTAGGCGAAGCCGGTGGTCTTGGTGTAGATTATCGTGTGCGAAAGCAGGAGTTAACGGAACCAGAGCTGTTTGCTCACTTTGAGAAGACGCTAATGTACAAACAGCATGCGCCAAAAGCAGACGGTCTACGTCAAGAATTTTCGGAGTTTACTGAGCTGGTATGTTATAAGAAGTGAATTAGGAGAGCAATATTTGGCTAATTGAAAACCGACTGACCTAATTGCGTTCAAACTTTTTCGCTGACAGATGAAGCGGCTGATGTCCTTCAACCAGCAAAGGGAGGAGGGTAATCAGGTCTCCTTTCAGGAATTTAACTTTGACGATGATCGCGAGCCTAGACTTAAGGAGAAGTCCGAAAAATTAAAGAAAATTGCGCATATCCAAATGACAGTCAGAAACAAGTTCAGGCACAATAAAATTAATGCACTGAAGCGTCTCCTCTGGGAGCAGTTTGACACCAAAGGGATGACTCTGCTTGTAAGATTAATTTACTGAAATGTGTGTAATTCAGTGCTATACCAAAATTCAGTGCTAAATTTTAATTTCGCTATTCCTTCAGGGCTTTCGGAAAAAACTGGAAGTTTGTAATTATCCATTACTTCCCGAAGCAGAATTTTACAGTGATTCTGTGAAAGAAGCAATAAGCTGGCGTCGACTAGAGCTGCGACTAGAAGCTGAGGAGGAGCCTGCCATTGCCAGTGCAAATACTCACGCTCTACGAGTACTCCAAGCGGAAATGCAATTTATGACACCAGCGAGGAGACGACTATACATAAAGAGTATTATGGCTATTGATCCCACAGCAAAGTTTGACGACTACGAAGCTAGCGATTCCGATCAATTTGAAGAGTCCCTGTCGAAAGTGTTCGAAGAGCTCGGTCTCCAGCTTCCAGATGAGCCGCCACCAGACCAAGCAAAGTCTGACTTACAAACTAGATCAAAAGCAGGTAAAGTAGCCGATTTGATGATGACAGCTTCAAAGGGTGCAAACAAATGGCTGCAAAAGGTGAAAAAGAAGCAGGAGGAGGAAATGGCATATGTAGAGAGGCTGAAAAGAATGCTGTTGGATGACGACCTAACAGACCCAACTGACGGTTTCAAACCTATCCCGATTGAGTCATTAGTGACACAATCTGACGTAGGTGACCCGGCTCAGTCCAGACGAGAATTTATGCTTCATCTGAAGTCATCTAGGCCATACCCTCACCCAACTGGTGTAATGGGCCCTAAATCTCCAGACGAACACCATGCTCACGGCAAGCGAGCTCACGGGAAGGAAGTTGAAGTTTTGATGAAGCCTCATGCTGGGGATAAAGATGCAAAACAGAAAGATATTTCGGAAGCGCCAAGCATGACGGACATGCAGGTAATATATGACGGCGGATTGGGACCAACTCCTAGTAAAAAGAAGATGAAACAGGTGGTGAGGCAGCGGAAAATTAAGAAGTTTAAGCGTGCTCCAGACGTTGAGATCGAGGATGAAGCAGATGTCAGTGGGCCGGAAGATGAGGCTGTGAAGCGAATTGTTAAGGCAAATTACGAAAGCATGGACGTAGAGTACAAGGAACGATTTGATGCAATTAATAGTCTTTTCTATGGAAGTGGCTGGTCTGAACTGACGGATATGTATCGGTTTCAACCTGCCGAGTTTAGATACTCTCAGTTTGAGCTGGGGAGCAGGCATGAGCTATGGAGGCATCATTATATAATTATGGTAATTAAAGTTAAACTATTGTTAGTTATATAAGTAGAAATAAAACGGAATAGCTTGAGCTAAAATAAAAATTCCTTTTTTCAGTCGGAGATTTACATACTGAAAAAGTTTTTCAATCGTCAGTTCGAAATGTTGAGAAATACAAAGGCCTACAGTTTGAAGAAAATGGCGGATAGAAACGATCGAATTCGGGAAATTTACTATTACCTGAAGATGGACTTGGACATCATTGATGAGAAATGGGGCATTCAGGAAGATCCCTCGCAAATATTTACTGTGACAAAAGAGGAGGTAAAATATTTAGGCATAAAGGCTGATAAAATGTTCTAAATTTTAATGGACAACTTAAATGGACCCGAATTTTTCTAGATTCCAGTTGAGAGATACTTAACTGCTGAGCAAAAAAGGATAGAAGAGCAGCGAAGATTAGAGGAGTTGGCTAGACAGCGAACTCGTATTGCGGAATTCCGAAAGAAAGCTCTCATCCAAATGATGGACAACAGGCTGGAGGTGAGAAAGGAGGAGATTTTGGTGAATGACATTCCCAAGCCGCCTTTCATGCTTGAGAAGGATCCGTCTGAGTACACGATGGAAGAATACCTCATGTCCTTGCAATACTTGGAAAGTGTGGAAGCTCTAGAGAAGGCCAGAGTTGATATGACTAAGGAGCTGGAGGAGGAGCTAGCGCGCTTGTACAGAGCTAACGCGGTAATTCGCTATCTAAAAGAATAGAACTAAAATGAAGAATTTTTTAAAAATTAAAAATTATGTCTTAGATGGAAATTAACACGATCGACCTCCGAATCACGGAACTATCCTTGATGAAATACCAATTCCACCAAAATTACCAGATGGAAGAGTCTCGAATATTACGAGCTATTCGCCAGCTGAGGATTATGGAAGATTTGGATAAGGAGCAAAAGCGAATTATGTTAGTTAACAAGAATAGTATAAAGATTGCGCTTTCCGTGTGTAAAAAATCATCTCATTTATAGTACTCATTAATTTAAAATTTGATAGGAAACTTGTTGGAGAGCTTAAGTTTGCAATGAAGGCGTCTCACCATATGGCCGCCGAGCTGGAAAATAAGCGTCTTCAATGTGAAGAGGAAATCGCAAAGGTAGCGGACAATGAGAAGGACTTGGAACGGAGTTTTAGAAAGGATTTGGGTGATGCCGGTACCCACTTCCAGTTCTTTTTCAACACATACAAGTATGGAGAGATTAATGAACTGATTAAAAATATTTTTGAACTTGTTCCAAGAACAATTAAGAATTCGCTTTATCGATATTCCAGAAAAAGACCGAAGCTAAGTCTAAAGGGATTGAACAAGGAAGAGGTGTACGAAACAATGGTTCGAGCCTTACGCTCCGATAACATTCGCACATTTGCGAGGGAAAATGGGGAAACAGGGCGTATAGTAGTAATGGCCATTTACGACTTGGAGGATCCTCTAGTGAAGCCGAAGGACTGTCCTCGGTCCTTGTGGGACAAATTCAATAGAGTGAGGAGAGAGCGTCTCATCTGCAACTACCAGACGAAGACGCTCATGTGCGAAATTGATCGTATAAACGAAGCAATCAACGAATGCGCAAAGAAGGGAGAGGCAGGAACCCAATCAATTGCTGCTGCTTTAAGTGTAGTGTCCCATAAGAACGACTTGAAGAACTACTTCGTGTCTAACGTAGAGTTCCAAATGGTTCTGGGAAAGGGACACTGTGAAATTAACTGCTGGAGCTTTAAGGACCACATGAACGCAAACGTTATAATGATTGATAGTGTGGAAAAGCTCAATCAGAGAATTTATGTAAGGCATCCCAAATTGAAATTGAATTTGCGAATGTTTTCCGATGTATTAAAATTAAATTTTTTCTCTCGGTATTTATACGACATAGGATGCTTCGGAGAAACTGATTAAGGAAATGACGAGGACTGCGATGGTGCATCGCGATATCAAAGAAATCGAGTGGAGGTTCTTGGTTGTGGAAATGGCCACAAAAGACTTGAGAAAAGTTCGACATGACGTTGGAAGCTTTAAGGTGATCGGAAACATTCATAATAAAATTTTGCTGTTAAAGCGCTCTCCCTAATTTTAAAAGTTTGGTTTAATAGCCCACGAAAAGGTTGTTGGAAGTTCTTCGTAAAGGAATCAACCTGGACACAATGCATACGGACAGAATTATTCTGGTTGACTACCTACGAACAACGTACATCAAGTACCAAGAAATCTTCTTGAAAAATAAAAAGAAGCAGCTGGACATATACCACATCCTAAAGGATCGCCGTCACGAGCTAAACGACAGTTTTAAGGGAGAGATATTCGAAGAGATGGAATCCCTCGTGGCCACTCAAACTATCAAAGTTAATGCAAACCAGGATGTGGACGCTAAATCTCGAGCTGAGAAAAAGTACAGAATGTCTCATTTTAATAATAAATTCGGAATTTTATAATTATTGTAATTTTTTTACATGAATATACTCATATTTTTTGACGTGTTCGTACAGAGCTGCCCAGCTGCTGTTCAGAGGCTTCCTCAACCGTAAACTTATTCGGCTGTCGAATGAAATTGACCAGATGGAAGCAGAGTTGGAGAGACAGTATCAAAAGACTTATCCAATTCTTTAGGAAAGAAAAGACATCAACCTTACCCCACTCTTTCTGCAAGTTTTGCTGCACAGAAGAAATGTAAAATGATGTTGCTCTATGTACTAAGCAACTTTTAATTTTTCTTACTGCTGCTAAAATAAACACTAATTGAGTTGAAAGTGAAATATTGCCTTGTTCAACTTTATCAATCATCATCAAGGTACTTGTGTAATGTGTAGAGAAGCAAAAGTGAGTAATATCTGATACCAAAAAATTACTGCTTGGGAAGACCCATGCTTACTCATTACTGGAGATGAAGGTACAATAGCGCTACTTTATAGACATCAATTTCCTGAACATATTTACACACATCCTATGAGTCAACTCGGCAACAGAACAAGTGCCAAAAATTTGTCTTGTTAGTGCTAGAGCTAGAGAGGGTAATAAAGTGACTATCGTGGACTTTCGTCTTGCTGATATACCTGTAATATCACTACAACTTTCCAAGCTGGTTAAAGTGCTTTCTGCACTTATTTCCAAAAACATGATAGGTAGTAGGCATTGTGGTAGCTTTGGTGGATATTACACGATTTTCCTGCACGGTTCACGGGTTATTTGTTAGGTTCAGAATTTCATGTTTGAAGGCACAGGTAAATCTGCTCGCATTTTTGGTAGATTGAAAGTGATAAGTCATACGCTTTTGTTTCGCTGCATTTTTGCGAGTTTTTCCACAACCTTCGGCAAGAATTAACTATACTTGCTACGTGTTGCGACTCTTCAAGGTGATAAAAATAATCTCAAAGTTTGACTTTTCTTGACTCTGGGCTCTCTTAATATTTTTTGTTTTAAAACAAGGAAAAAATTTAGTATATCGCCAGTCGAGACCGAAACAGTCTGGAATGTCCTTCTAAAATATTTTTTCCCTTCTAAAATTTTTGTTTTTATGTTCTACTTTTACAAAATGACAGTGCAAAGTTTGACCATTTGTCTTAGGTGCCTGCTAACCCTAAATCTGATTATTCTCGTCACGTTTACTAACTGTAACCCGATTCAGCAAGAGTTTTATTTCTCTCGGGGAGATCACGGACCTGATTCTTTCTACAATCCTTATCCTAACCACCATCCACACCGATATCAGGATGAATTCTACGCAGAACCAAGCAGAAACCTGGAAAGTTCGTTTGACCCCAATAATGGTCCCTATTATGGACCACAAATGGTTGGCAACGTACAGAGCGATGTGATGCCGCCCCATGTAAATCAGCAAAATTTCGGACATCAGTTTCTACCTGAAGTGAGAGCAATGACATTTCCACAAGGTCCCCTACAAAAAATTGTGGAAGATGGCAGAAAACAATTTCAGGAGTCCTTGACGGACGCCAGAAAACGACTACACGAAACAGTAGAGACGCGCAGGGAAGAAATCGGAAATCAAATGAGGGAGGCAGTGGCCAGACGTGGGGAGGAAGTAGCAAAGAATATGCGGGAGAGGATGGGGGACAAACGTGGAGGAACTGAGTCCCCTGTCCCACCACCATTACCTGCAATGCCAGAAGCCCGAAGTACCATTCAAAGCCCTGCGAAGCCAGACGACTCTAAAGAGAAGAAGGAAGAGGACAAGCCTGGGGTAAAGCAAGACACAGATAAAAATCCAATTGCTGATGGTGCCGATGATCCCATGAAAAAGATGACGGATGCTGGAAATGATATGATGAAAAAGAATCCAGATTCGATGCCCGTTCCTGTGACCACCGTGAAGTTACTAGGTCATGCTTTTGGAGTACGTGATGAAACTGCGGAAGTGCACGATGATGACAATGAGTGGCCAAGGGCCGAAAGGGCGGATTGGGGAGTTCCGGACTTTGTGGACATTCGCAGCTATCCAAGATCGGATTACTTTGATTACTATGATGCCCACTACTAGCTGCTGTGTTTAGTGTGCAAGCACAACTTACAGAAACTATTAACTTATAAAATATTTACGTAATTGTAATTGTTTGTTCCTATACTATAGACGTTTGTAAATTCGCATTTTGCTCCACATAAGCATACAAGCATACATTTTGTATAATAAAATCCAATGCAGAAGTAAATGTCAATAACTTTGGTTTTTCACTCCTTGCGGGCACACTGTTTTATTCTTTTACCATTTATTACTATGCATCGACAGTTTTATGAACTAATATACCTATTTTGGTTCA
>JAHZND010004438.1:0-14502 GCA_027744115.1 Acrocyrtus sp. NNG-2020 | reverse complement strand
ATGTAGCCTCGTAACTGTAAGATATGCACTGCTGACAGTTGCAGCAAAGCTTATAGATCGACTTCCGGAGAGGTGATAAGGCATCTGAAATCAATGCTAGTTCTTTTTCCATCGCGGGTCCTGTACAAACTTGAAGGAAACCTTCCTCGCGGCAACCTTTTTTTGCGTCAAGGGAAATTGGAAGGCATTTGTAACGTCTTCTGCAAAATTTTTTAAAATTCGTATTAAAACTGACTGGATTAGTTCATGGTTCATCTATTCATCCTATTTTAGGAGGAATTTTCATTTAACAATTTTTTTTAATGTTTCCTTACATGATCATTATTGAGCCCATTCCATACCATTTCCTAGTACAAGGATGAGTGTATTTCATTAAAAATTGCGAAAACCTCACAGTCAAATTTGTCACATCATCTCACTCCCACTTCCAACATAGTGCTGCAGTTCAATGGGAAGTCTCAATTGGATTCTCCAATTTTAATAAACTTTTATTAAATTCTATTGATGCACTACTGCACTGGCGAGAATTTTGATGCATCTAGTACTGCCACAGAACTGGATTCAAGCTACGCACGTACAGTGCAGTGTCGCAAAAAAGCAGAAAGCAAGAGCAGAAATGATAGCAATATGAAACTCGGTGTCTGGGGGCGTTATTATTGTGGCTGGCAGGAAATTGAAGCCATCATCATTACTCCATTACTACACTCATTCATCACGGCACCACATTCCTTTCTTGCATATTACGTGATATTACATATAAACATATTCTAAAAACATACAAAACGCAAAATGTAATAGGACAATTAGCCCTATACTAAAGCTTGTACACGGATTACTCACCTTTATCATTTTTTACACACACTCTCTGTCAATAACCAGAAATCCAAAGTTTACCTTCATTGTTTGACTTTTTTTACTCATGCAAAATAAAAGTACCTACCGCTTTTCCGTTCACCTTCCAAAAAATGTCCAGTATTCCAAACTTTTCCTTCAACAAACTGCTTATCTATATTACATTTATTCTCCAAAGCATTCTTTTCGCAATTTTCCCTACTCTATCTTCTTTTACGACCTCTTTCACCTCCATTTAATCCCAGAGGAGTGGAATTGGAAGCATTCATTTTCTGTATCAAATTAGGTCGACATGATGACTATGCTATTGCTAAGTCGCATGTCCAACCCGGGCCCGATAACGTTCTCCCCGATTTCTAATTTTTGGCTGGGGATGCCATCTGTCCAACCGTCCAGGATGTTTTTACCCGAAGCCATTGTAATTCTGCTTGGAACATGAAGTGGAAAAAATAACATATTTTTACCCTATGTCTATATAGGACTTAGTCAGCAAATTTTCATGAGAGGAGCTCAATGACCAGCCACATTCACACTACGAGCCGCCCACCCTTACCTTACCATTACGCCTTTACGCAATAGGAAAAAGGGTGTAAAATTGAAATGGATACGTCTACATAAAAATTTGTACAGGACAAAGCAGAAAGACAAGAGAACTCTGTTTTTAAATGATGCTTCAAGGATACACAGATTGAAGAGCCGACGAGGACGAGATGAGAAATCTGTGAACTGATCGTGAAAAAATGGCCTTTTTGTTGCTTTTGAATTTTCGAATTTGAGCATTCTGTCCTGCTCTTCTGCAAAAAGTACAATTTTGTATGCTGCTCTGTGTGAAAATTGGGAAGAGGAGAATGATTGAATTTGAATGAGTGAGAAAAAAAATGATGTAAAAGAAAGGAAAAGAGGATCCTTTTGTCTATCTTGTCCATGTGTTTTTTGAAAGCAGAGCAGAGCTAGAAGCTAGAGAAGGGGATAATGTGGGTAGGGATGCAGATGACTTTTTGTATGAGACGGGATTGCAGATGTTAAAAAGGAACCAAAGAAAGAACGGGGAATGGGAATGTTTGTGGGAAACAAGTTCACTAAAAATGTAGAAAGCAAAGCAAGTACCAATTCCTTTTGTGCTTTTGCGGTAAATAAAGTTTTGGAAATTGGGGATTTGGAATAGGCAGTTTGTTAAATTAGTCCAGGAGTGTGAAGAAGTGGGCAGTTTTAACCGTTTTGAGTAATTGATAAGTGTTATTTGAAGGAGCACATTTCAGCTGATTTAAAAAAAACGATAGCGGTATTTACAAGTAAACATTTGTGTAGTAAAGTGGTACAGAAACACACTCGGCGAATTTTTTTTTCTTGCAAGTTTTTAAATTGAAGCTGAAATCAGTTAAAAATATCTTCACTTGGGTAGTGGTTGGAACATGAAACTTATGGAACGAAATTAAGAGAGGGATATTGGGAACGGAAAGGGGAATCTGTTTTAATTTTCGTAACTTATTGCATCCTCATTAGGTTTTAGTTTAGAGTGTTCCGAAAGTTTAGAAGTTTATTTAGCAAAGTTGAAAAGGATAGAGGAAGTTGNAAAGTTTAGAAGTTTATTTAGCAAAGTTGAAAAGGATAGAGGAAGTTGGAAGTTGAAAAGACTAATGCTTTAATCCATTACTTTGCTTTCTTATTTTATCATCCTGTGTAGTGGCAGAGAAAGCCATTACTTCAATTAGAAACTGTGACAAGTGGTAGTAGTACTAGTAGTAATAAATAGTGGGAGACCATGACGGAAGTTAAAGTTATACTACGCAGAAATCGACCAGGGACAAAGGGAGCAGTAAGTTATTGTTCATTACCTTCATGTTTGATGTACAAAATTCGGACGTTAATGGTGTATTAGAAAAATTAATGCATTTTAAGTTTTTTCAAAAACTACAAGCTACTGCATGGGTGAAGAAGTGTCATCATATAGTCATAAAATTGGATGAATTCTACAGACATATGTAGTGAAGACTAATTGGTAATTATGTTTTAAATTGTTTGTTCTTTTAGGAATTTTGCAAATGGCAGGAGGAACCATTTGAAGAAATGGATAGCACGTTAGCGGTTCAGCAGTGGATACAGCAAACCATTCGAAGAGACCCATCAAATATCTCAGCTATCCTGACTCCACCGGAAACTCAAGATGAAGAAGTTTGGAAATACGAGCATTTACGCCAGTTCTGCATGGAGCTGAATGGATTAGCAGTGAAGTTGCAGGCGGACTGTTTCCCTGAAACATGCAACCAGATGACAGCTACAGAGCAGTGGATATTTTTGTGTGCCGCTCATAAATCCCCAAAGGAGTGTCCAGCGATTGACTACACCCGACACACACTCGACGGAGCTGCTTGCTTACTCAATAGTAATAAATACTTTCCCAGCAGGTCGGTGTTTTTTCCAAATCAAATATCAGCAAAATTATTAATTATTTTATTTTAGTTTAATTAAATAGATTATCTTAGCTTTACTTAAATTAAATTATAACATTATCTTTTCATTACAGGGTTTCTATTAGGGAATCATCCTTAGGAAAGCTTGGATCAGTTTGCAGAAGAGTGTATAGAATATTTTCCCATGCTTACTTCCACCACAAAACACTGTTTGATGACTTCGAAACTACTTCTCACCTTTGTCGGAGATTTACATCCTTCGTTGTTAAGTATAACCTTATGTCAAAAGATAACTTGATTGTCCCTAATATGGAAGACGGAGTGGAATCTTCAACAAGTGAAAGTGGCACACCCAAACCTGCAACCACACCTGCAAATGCTAATTCAACTGAGTCTGACGCTTAAAAATGGAAGCAGCCGTTGTATATCTTTGTTTTGCTGTATCATAAATTATAAGATGCTAAAACTGTATTCATTTTAACTACTGTAGCATGCAGATGAATGAACGAATGTAATTTAAGAGAAAGTTAAGTATTTTTTGTCATATTATAATTGTGTACCCATTCTATTATATTTCTTCACAATAGGCAAATTTTACTACGACCAAATGAACTGATTAATTGTCAAGAGACAGTCTGCGCGATGTTTGCTGCTGTGAATGTGTATGTATATTATGTATGCTTAATTTATTTAAGTAATAAACACTTAGTTTCGGTGATTCCTGGAAGAATGAGCTATTTTACTTAATTTTCGTAATATTTATTATCTTATTATAGCGCTCATCAACCTTTTCCATGCGTCTTCACATTTAAAAGCTCAAAATCGCGCGTTAAATCTGCTGGCAAATTTTCCTTTTGGTCATTCATCGGATCGGTATTGTTTAAATTCTCAGTGGCTTCCTCTTGTTTAGCCTCATTTTCTTCGATTACTCGCAAATTCAATACCTTATTGGTTTCCCGGTGGTTATAAACTTGGTATCTGTACCAGAAAATTTATCAGTCTTAATTTTAAAAAGTATAGTAATTTGTAAGAGCATAGCATAGCGCATTGCATACCCAGTCTCATCATTCGCCAAAGGCTCCTGCGAAATGAGTATATAGATTATGGGAATTGCTCGGGTCACCGATATGGGATCCAAGCCCTCCACTATAGGATGCCATGTTTCAGTTGTTCTATTTTGAAAAATAATTTCATTTATATTTATATGCGCAACTTTAATGAGCAATTCCTCCAATCAAATCAATTAGAAAATTTGTTACGAATATCCACGTCTTCCGTACCTGACTTGAGTAATTTTTGTGATTTGGTGGATGGGCTTTTTGAAGTAAGTTTTCATAATTTCCACACAACTCACAGCCTTAGTGGTCGCCCGACCTTGTGCCACAAATATGACTTTCTTTCCCGGCCCAAAATTCTTCAGGCCGTGATTTACTAGTGCTCTCAATCGGGTGCTTTTCCCTTCGATTTTAATTTGGAAAACGGAAGGATCGTTTTCCATGTCAAAAGGAACTGGATCTGAGTACTGCTCAATTACTGGTTCAGACTCATAATTTTCCATTTTAGCTAACTTTTATAAAACGCCACGACACGGTAGTTTTTATCTTATCGGAGCCCGGAGGAGATTAAATGCTGAACTTGAAGAATTTAAGTTTTAGAAACAGACATTAGCAAGCCCAAATTACTCATATATTATCTACTTCCAGTGTTCCAGTTGATAACTCGATCTCTAATAATTAGTATTAGTAATTAATTATTATTAGTGAATCGCCTGCTGAAGTTGAAGTTGTAAGTTCTAGAAAATGTTCTTTCCGTGCGGTGATCGATATGGATGATGATGAGTTTTGTAAATGTAATACTAGTGAATTTAAACTAGTGATAATTGGCAACTCACTATTTTGTCAACAACTTGGACAGATACAAGTTTCAGTTCAAGTACGAAATCTCACTTCTCACATGTGCATCTGTGCAGCAGCAGCTGATGATACGATACAAACAAAACAGCACACAGCCAAGAAGAACCCGGAGTGCACACACGAGAAACAGACCTTAGCTGTAATTTAAATGTAAGATTTTGAATTTGAATGTAACAATTTTTATTAACAGAGGTAGATTAATTTAAGATGGTGCTTAATTCTTTAAAGTTTTGTAAGAAGAAAGTTCAAAATTAATCGTAATCAAAAATCGCATTCACAGGAGCCCTTTATTAACATACATAATTCGAAAGCTGAGCCGGATCTGGCAATGAATTACGCAAGACTTCGGCTGTCAACTCAAAATGGAAATTTGTGTGGCGTGGCTCTTATAAACCTCATCCCCCGAGCCACTTTCCTTTCATTTTCAGGATCGGAAAAGGAGAAACAGAAACAGTATCGAGAGCGTCGAATAATGGGGTAAAGAAATTTGTAGAAATCAAGTTTCATTGTCATTTTAGACGGTTATACTTAGAAAGCTGTAATACATTTAAGTGTAATTTCCGCAGGTACGGAATGGAGCAAATGTTTGATGTGGTGCAAGATGTCGAAAATTACCAATTGTTCCTCCCATGGTGTCACTCATCGCGGGTAACTAGCAGAAGAAAAGATCATCTGACCGGCGAACTGGAAGTTGGAATCCCTCCAGTTGTAGAGTCGTACACCTCCAAAGTCAAGTTAAATCGCCCTCACTCAATAGTGGCGGAATCAACTCAGGGGAAACTATTCAAAGAATTAATAAATATATGGAAGTTTAACCCCGGCTTAAAAGGGATCCCAAACTCGTGTATAATAGACTTTTATGTATCTTTCGAATTTCGCTCAGTCATCGCGTCACAATTTTCTCATGTGTTTTTCAACGAAGTGGTCCGTGCCATGACTGGCGCTTTCTACAACGAGGCCAAACGCCGGTACGGCAAGGAGTCAGTTCCGAGTAGAAAAATTGAAATTATTTCTAATAGTAATAATCACGATAATGACAATAAAGACGGCAGTAGATCGTAGCATCAAATATGAGGTACAAATGTACAGTGCGTTGATTTTAGGAGTAATTTGTAATTTATTCAATTTATAAAAAAAAGCTAGTCAGCATCAGCATAGATAAATTATCTTAAAAGCTATATCGTACCTTACCTACCATAAATTCTATTGGAAAAATTCGGTTCTATTTTTTTCAGTTACATTGCAATAAAACTATTTCACTCTCACATGTAAAAATAATGAGCATCTACGCTTAATTAAAAAATTGTATTCGCATAATAAACATGTCAAAATTCATAAAACTCTCCTCTTCATTGCATTATATAATCCACCTAAATACCTCCTGCCTGAATGCATGCATGATTAGAAGGATTCTTAGCAATAAAATATTTTCGAGATTAACAGCGGCTTACCCACTTTAGTTCAAGTTTATTGCATAATTTATTACGTAATAACGAGTAAAATATCAAAATCCCAATTCCTACCATACTTGCTTACTCGTTAGTTACTTGCTTGCCCCGGCTAAGCCAGGCTTTGAGCAATATCCGCATGAAAAATACAGGACATGGGCTATATATAAAAGACAGAAAGGAGACAAATCCTGATAGAAAAAGTGGTGTCGTGCGCACATGTATACGCACCCACATGTTTCCGACTACTTTTCCTAGACTATAACATTTCATTCCACACAAAAATACGCATAAAAGACTAGTCGAGTGTGGAAAGATTTTTTTAAAGTTGTAAAATTAAACACTGAACACTAATTTTTGAATAAAAATTCATAGATAGATTTTTTAAACAGAATTTGATACGCTTGATATTAATAAGTATGGAAGGTAATGGTAGTAATAGCGGCGGAAGGAAGTTTCGGTTCTCAATTGACAGGGGAGGAACCTTTACAGATGTGTTTGCAACGTGTCCAAGTGGAGCTACGAGGGTCTGTAAGTTGCTTAGTAAGAGTGAGGAGTGCTACGGGGATGCACCGACGGAGGGAATCCGGAGGATAATTGAGATGGTAAATGAAAAACTTTTTCTGGTAGCTATGATATGATAAGAGGAAAAGAAAGTGTATGGAAGTAACTTTTGCTTTTTTAAATATAGGATACGGGGAGAAAGTTGGATAGGAATGAGAGGATTGACTCGAGTGTGATAGAGTCGATAAGGATGGGAACAACTGTTGCGACCAATGCACTTCTGGAGAGAAAAGGGGAAAGGACCGGGCTGCTAATTACGAGGGGTTTTAAGGACCTGCTGCACATTGGGAATCAGGCACGACCCGGAATTTTTGACTTGACGGTGGAGTGCCCGGAACAAATTTATGAGGAGGTAGTGGAGGTGGATGAGAGAATTGTGTTGGTGAGGCAAGGGGAGGGTGAGCTGTTTGGTAATGGAGAAAGGAAGAGAAGGAGGAGCATTGGGGAAAGGGTAGTGGATACCGGTCTTGCCGGGGGGAAGAAGATCGTTGTACTGCGGGAGCTGGATGAGATTGCGGTGGAGAAGGAGTTGAGGGGGTTGTGGGAAAAGGGATTTAGAGCGGTGGCGGTTGTGTTTTTGCACTCATGGGTATGGGAAGACCACGAGAGAAAGGTGGAGGAGGTAGCAAGAAAAGTTGGATTTAAAAATGTAAGCTTGAGCTGTGATGTGATGAGAATGGTAAGGGCGGTGCCTAGAGGAGTGACCACTGTGGTGGACTCGTATACGACTCCATTGATTAAGGAGTATTTGGAGGTTTGATCATGAAACAAATTGAAATATTCAATTTAATTTATTCCATTTGTCATCAAAATCAAATCATAAATATGATTATGTTGCAGAGCTTTAAGAAGGGATTCACAGCTTTGGAACCCAACCAAGTGCTATTCATGCAGAGTGATGGAGGATTGACTGGAATGAATAGGTTCTGTGGAAGTAGAGCTGTTTTGAGTGGGCCAGCAGGTGGGGTTGTGGGATATGCCCGGACTGTGTTTGATAGATATGAAGGTGTGCCGGTCATTGGATTTGACATGGGTGGAACTAGCACGGATGTGAGTAGATTTGATGGCGAGTTCGTGCACTGCTTCGAAAATGTAACGGCAGGAGTTCCATTGCAAACGGCACAGGTAATATTGGGATTTTACATGGTTTTGGAAAGAGATTTGAGAAATGGTATTAACCGTGTTTATTTTATGCTTAGTTGGATATACAAACGGTCGCTGCGGGAGGGGGGTCCGTTTTAACTTTCCGATCAGGTATTTATTGTGTGGGACCAGAGTCGGCAGGAGCAAATCCAGGCCCGGTGGCTTATGATCAAGGTGGGGAGGAACTAACTATAACAGATGCAAATCTAGTGCTTAACCGACTGGTGCCTGAGAGATTCCCAAAGATATTTGGAAAGGGACATGACTCAGGGTTGAATGTGGAAAGAACCGTGAAGAGATTTGAGGAAATGAGAAAGGAAATTAACAAGTTTAACCAGGAGCAGTACGGAATGGGGAACGACGTGAGTTTGGAGGAAGTTGCTCTTGGATTTGTGAAGGTGGCAAATGAAACGATGGCAAGACCAATTCGAAATATTACACAGGGGAAAGGGTTTGATCCCAGTACGCACATGTTGGCCTGTTTTGGAGGGGCTGGTGGACAACATGCTTGTAAGATTGCGGAGAGTTTGGGGGTTAAGGTAGTTAGCGTCCCCAGATATGCCGGGATACTGAGTGCAGTCGGAATTTACTTGGCGGACGTGGTTGTGGAGGGAAATGAGCCGGTTGGGAGAGGTGTTGGTATTAGTAAAGGAGCCGAGGCTGATAGTTTAATGGACGAGGTTGGTGGGTATTTAGATGAAAGGTTTAAGCGATTATGTGGGGAGCTCTGGGAGAAGTTGAAAATGGAAGAAGGAGGTGGTGGAGGGGGAGGTGGATTTAAGAATGTAAAGTTTGAAAAATATTTGAATATCCGGTATAGTGGAACGGACTCGGCTTTGATGATTAGAGGTGGAGGAGAGGCAAGCGGAGGGATTGGGGGAAACGGAGGATTAAAGGAGTTTTGCAACAAGTTTGTGGTAGAGTATACGAGACAGTTTGGCTTCCAGTTGGAGAAGCGCGAGTTGGTTATCGATGATTTGAGAGTAAGAGCTGTTGGAAGTGGGGGTGTGGGTGAGGATGGAGCTCTGGCGAATGGAGTTGGGGATGGTAAAGATGAAAAGAAAGAGAAAAGAGAAAAGCCGGATACTGTAGTAGGCCATTTCGATCGAGTTGGAAGGGTAGAGAATTGCAAGGTTTATGAATGTGACAGTGACGGAGACAATGTTTTCCAAGGACCTTGCCTGATTTTGGATGATTTAAGCACAATTGTAGTAGAACCTGGATGGAAAGCCACTGTCTCAAAGGAGGATGTAAAGCTAGAGAAAATTGTTGTTGGAGGGGATGGTAAAAGCGGATCTGGCTGTAAGGATGATGAGGAGGTAAAACTGGATAGCATCGTGTTAAGCATATTTAGCCATCGGTTTATGAGTATTGCGGAGCAGATGGGAAGGATACTCCAGCGGACCAGTGTGAGCACAAATATTAAAGAGAGGCTAGATTTTTCGTGCGCGATTTTTGGAGAGGATGGCGGATTGGTCAGTAATGCGCCCCACATTCCAGTTCATTTAGGAGCGATGCAGGAGGCAGTGCAATATCAGGTAAATCTCAAAATGGAAAAGAGAAATTAAATAATAAAATGGTTTACGGATGACCGGATGCGATTTCTGTTTTATATTTGTAGCTCCGTGTTGGTGAGACATGTGAATGCAAAGACTGTAAGAATGGCAAAGTTAGCACTGGAAAAAATCTAGATTGTTTGAAGCTGTTCCCGGGAGACGTTATATTGAGTAATCACCCAGTTGCCGGTGGGAGCCACTTGCCGGATCTGACTGTTATTACGCCCGTGTTTAAGTAAGTTCCACGTAATTCGCATTCGATACTAATGTTAAAAAAGGGAGAATCAAACAATTCAAAAAAATTCCCCATCCCGAATTGTATAATCCTCTCTTAAAAACGATGTAACGACGTGTGTTTATTTTCTGTAGTGAAAGTGACAATGCAGGTAGTGGTGAGAGAAAGTTGCCGATTTTCTTTGTGGCAAATCGCGGTCATCATGCCGACATAGGAGGTATTACTCCTGGTTCGATGCCACCACATTCTAAAACAATACACGAGGAGGGAGCAGTATTTAAGTCCTTTAAATTGGTGAGGGGAGGCACGTTTATGGAGGAGGAATTAATTAGAGAGCTGATGAGACCAGGAGAGTTGAATATAGAAGGATCCAGTGGGACTAGAGGATTAAGTGATAATTTGAGTGATTTAAGGGCTCAGGTGGCAGCTAATCAAAAGGTGGAATTTTCTTAAAATTAGACAAATATTTTTATTTTACTGAATTTTTTATTTAAATCTGAAGCCATCAAATAAAGTTTTTTATTTATTTTGATACATAGGGCATCGGACTGCTCCAGTCATTGATTGGAGAGTACTCGCTGAAATATGTACAGGGTTACATGAAGTTCATCCAGGAAAATGCGGAGGTAGCTGTCCGAGACATGCTGAGAAGTTTCGTGTGCGGTGATGATGGAAAAGGGGAGCTAGTGTGAGATTGCATTTCTTAATTTGGAACTATTTTTTGATGATGATAAGGATAATTAAATAATTAATTAATTGGTATTATGTAGGGTCCTACATGGGAAGGTCGATCCGGCGTACACGTTCACATGACAAACACGAGAATTACTGACCCGGAGATAATGGAAATTAGATATCCTGTCATATTGAATCATTTTAGTTTGGAGGAGGGATCAGGTGGAAAGGGGAAGTTTAGAGGAGGAGATGGAGTAAGAAGGGAGATAATGTTCAGAGAGGCCATGAAGTTAAGTGTGCTGACGGAAAGAAGAGTGTTTAGGCCTTATGGAATGGAAGGTGGAGGAGAAGGAGACAGAGGAAAAAACTTGTTGCTGAAAGGGTGGTGGTGGGAGGACGAAAGACAAGGTGGAGGGGATAAAAGAAAGCGTAGTGGGATCGGGGACGGAAGAGGAAGAGTGATAAATTTAGGGGGCAAGACGAGTATCGATGTAGATGCTGGAGACTTATTTGTCTTAATCAGTCCCGGTGGAGGGGGATGGGGGAAGGAGGAGAAAAACGGAATATGATGTAATAATGCCATTATATTGATGAGCTTGCACAATGTCTTGCTAAAACAGATACATATATTTTTAATAATAAAGATGTGCCTACTAAAAATACAAACCATTTTTTTATTTTGCATTTTTTGAAGGCGTTTTTAAATAAAGGGCATAAAAAAGACAAGAGGACCATCACATTACATAATTATTACATATTACACAGTAATATTAACGATGTGAAAATGGCGAATATAATGGAATACCTATTATGCAATAATCATCTATCAGCTAGTCTTTTTTGTCCTTGGTGTTGGTGCTATCGTACTGTGTGATCACGAGGATACACGGACCTGCTATCTTTGTTCAATGCTGTATGGCTGTGTGGCATAAAATCTAGATAAAGCGCATTTAAACGCGAAAATATCCGAAAAGAGGATATTTGCTATTACACTTGCATTTTCTCTATTAACATTGCATACTTACTTTAATACCTCACCATGAGCTGTGTAGTTGGATAACACTGATAATAGAATATGCGCATGATGCATGCTTTAGAAGGTGTAAATCGCCTTAATTTCATGCTGCACGAATGGCAACAGCAATTTAGCCTTTCCTTTGCTTTAGTGATGGATAGGAATCATACGAACCAAATCGGATTTTACATATGATACGCAGCACATGTGAAAAAAGGAGTGATGAGTGAGAGAATAGACGACCAATTTCTTGTCAAATCCTATCCCGTCCCTCGTGAACGAGAAATTGGACAAAGCGTAAATGATAAAAAGTGCACTGCTGTCGGTGACTGATTGTGACTGTGAGTCATCGTATCCGTCAGTGGCTCTAAAAAGTTTTTCCCTGAAAATTTAGTTAATTCAATTCTTAACAGGCGACATATCTTTTGAAAAGGGATAGTACGACTGGCAGACTGGAGCCTTATTTAAAGAGCAGTTCCTGAAAGTGAAGACATCACACGTTATCCACTCATTGTTATTGTTTGTAGAAATAGGCTTTTTACCTGCATATAACTACGGTACGATGCTATAATCAAGTGATGCAGGCGAACAATTAAAATAGTGTGTATAATGGGGACAACACGACAGGATAGTTACCGCTACGAGAGTGAAGGCAGTACAGATGACGATGACATTCCAGTCCTCCAGCCAATTCCAGTCCTAAGGCAAAGTGTGTTTGGCCAGGTGAAGCAGTTTTTCATTTGCATTTTCACTTGGAACACTTTTTTTATATTATTTATATCATAAAAATTCGCGTCGTTTAACATAATTTCTTTAACTATCCAGATTAGGACATGCGGAAATGTTTCGTGGCTGGAGTGGAGCTTCATTGCTCTGTCAGTCATCAATATAATTACCAACTGTGCCATCAACATCTACCGCATGTTCACTCTACCTACGAGCTCAGACGAATACGTCTTTGCTATTCTCGTTCTTGTCAATTTGTGTAAGTTTCTGATTATAATTAAGCAATTAACCTGTTTGCTGTTTACTTGTTTAGTAGACGTAGAAAATTGTTTTGGAATGTTGTTAATTGAATTTTTGTTTTGTTCAATTTTGTCACGTTTATTCAGTCTTTTGTGTTTGGTACTTACTGCATGGAATATTTCAAGAGCAGCCGTTTGAAATTCTAATGTTTGTGCTCACTTCTCTGCTCCTTTCTTTTTTGATTACCCTCAACTATGCCACAAAGGATGACAGTGATCACGCCAACAACACTACTTCAGAGCATCTCAAACTGGTAACGCAAACCGTTTTGAAATTAAACTGTGCTACAAAATGAGAAAACGGAATCTTAATTTTCTTCATTTTGCAGATAAGGTTCATAGTGACATTAGTCCTGACAGTTCCTAACGCAGTCATAGGACTTAAGGTGGGATGGAGCTACTGGTCAAGTGGAAATCTCGTTTTCAAGACAGTCGGGGCAGACATGAGACTCCAGAGAATGTGTCGGGCAATGTTTTTCGGAATGAGTCTGCTGGTTTTCGACGCGCAGGCATTTGTCTCGTGCCTCATTCTCATTATTGAGCGGGGAATATCCGATATGACTTGACGAGGACGTTCTCATTATTACCACTGGTCTCGCTTTCATAGTTCTCTGGGTGGTAATTGGCTACCTCGCTGTATGTCGCACTCACTAATTCATTCCAGAAAATAATTTTGAAATGAATTTTGAAATTACTTTTCAACGAATAATATTTTCAATGTTTAATTTTTCAACAGATCCGAAAGGAAAGCATGCACCTAGCGTGGCTTTTTTTTGTTTCCAGTATTGTCCAGCCAGTCTACTGTATTTTCTTATTAGTTAATGGCCTTCAAGAAATTATGGAGCGATACTCAACAATAAGAACTGACTCAGTATTCGTTGCCGGGATAGCTCTGGTAGCAGCCCATTTCTCACTCTTGGCCCTTTTCATTGTGATAGTAGGAAATTTCGGGAAGGGACTTCGCGCCTCAGGTAATAGCGTTTATAGCCAATAGCTAGTCAACTATTCGTGATTACCACATTAATTAACCTTGTTAACTTTTTGTTTTTTAGTGTACGGAAATGAGGAATTCCAGCCAGTGATTCACCCAGAGAGCGGAATTGCAACAAACTATGGCACAACGCCGTAGCCTGCAGACCCGTTTCACTTATTCAATCTTGATTTTTTTCTAATTAAACCTGACTGTAAAGCTTATTATTATTATTAGAATCAGTGCAGTTTAGTATCAAGTTAAAAATCGTCTGCTGCACTAACTTAAATGATAACTGGCATTTACAAAAACCCTTAAATCTTTTAAAGTTGTTCTCATTATTTCCTTGTAAGTGCATGTATTCTAAAAAAAAGATTAATCACGTAATGTAATTAAGGCCGTTAATTCTTTTTTAAAGATTAGATTAGTTATTTTTAACCAAGGGCAAGCAAAAGTCCTTGCTGGAAGCTATGTATGTTTAACAATGCTTTAAATAGTTAATCCTTGATATTGATAAACGTTGACATGAAGGACAAATGCCAATGAAATTGTGCTATAATTAGACTACCTAGTTCAATAGAGCAATGCAAAAATATGGAAGTTGGTTTTCCTAGAAGTGATTGCCTTCAGTTTCAGTATTTGTTTCGTCTCTGTGTGGGGAGAAGTATCATCACATAAACAGCTTTTTACTAAAT
>JAHZND010004437.1:0-16728 GCA_027744115.1 Acrocyrtus sp. NNG-2020 | reverse complement strand
CTCAGTAAAAATCTGTTCAAATTTTCTAAATGTAAAAAGATTGTTGTTAAAACTTCTGTACAAATGGCTGCTAAATCGTCTAAATCTGAATCTGATTCGCGGACTGATTCGAAAAAAGGCGAGAGAGGTGGTAGAAAGCTTGATGATATGGACTTTAACTGGAGAATTAAGCGAGAACCTGTGTTTGACGATGACAATGTGTACGCGTCTGTGTGAACTTGTTACTAATAAAATCACTTAAAGCTTGTTACCTCTTATTTACGATCTTTTTTAAACTAAATTTATTTTTGTCCTTGCAGTAGTCCAGCCAAGGGTCCAGATGAAGCCAAAATAAAAGCAATTCTGGAAAGAACTGGTTATTCATTAGATGTTACAACTGGCCAAAGAAAGTATGGTGGACCACCCCCAAATTGGGATACAATGCCACCTGGCAATGGATGTGAGGTAGGGAAATCGCAAATCGGTTTGGTTTATTTGCTAGTTAATATCAGAAAAAAAAATTGAGCACCAAAACCACAGACCCAGCTCCATACATTTGTTCATTGAATGGGATGGCGTTCAAATTTATACTGTGGAAAACTAAAAAAGTTAACTAAAAACGCCACATTAGCTATTACTTTCAATTGGCGATGTGGAACCTGAGTTTTCTAACAAATTAATAATTAATTTAACATTTAATGATGCTAATAATCGTTGAAACTTCAAATATAAGCCTTCAAGTAGAACCTCTAATCCGGTGCATACAAGTGTAGCTAAATCTTGTTTATGTTTGCAGGTATTCTGTGGAAAAATACCCAAAGATATGTATGAAGATGAGTTAATCCCTTTGTTTGAGAAATGCGGTGCAATTTGGGATCTCCGGCTAATGATGGATCCTATGACTGGACTCAATCGTGGCTACGCTTTCGTTACATTTACCAATCGTGAAGGTGCACAAGAAGCTGTTCGGCAGGTAATATCGATAAATATCGAAAAAATTAAAAAGGAATTCGTTTTCTCATTAATTTCGTAATATGCAAATTTACCACAGCTAAAAGTTTACCTTACTGGTTAATTGTAAAGCGTAATAGGACTAGTAGAATAGGAAGGATAAAATTAAACTAAAATTGTTATGTGAATGTTATCTCCAAATATCTTCGAAACCAGATCGATGGTGTATGTCTTCGAGTCGGAACTCCTTCTTGCAAAGTTTCAGTATGTCAGCCAAAAACTCAACTATTTGTCGGAAACATTCCAAAGTCAAAGGATAAGGATGAGCTTTTTGAAGAGTTCAAGAAACGAACAAGTAACCTCGAACACACCTTTTCTCCATGCTTCGCAGAAATATCTATGTGCTCTTTAGTTTATACAAACCTACCTACTCAACATATGTAAAATCGTCGGGCTCTTTTTTCGAATTACCTATTGTTTAGTAGTATCTGTGGGGGAAATGTTTGTCAATCCGTACACTTTTTAGAACGGTTATAATGGAAACTTGAACCATTGTTTCCCAGTTCTCATAAATAGTTATTTCATATTGGGCGTCATCCACTGTTTAGACAGGATAGGAAATAAGAACTATAAATATGTTTGTGTACCTGTTTTTGTTAATTTGTAAGGTAAATTGAAGCTGAAAAGGTAGAAATGCGTTAAACGTGAAAAAAAATATTTTGTACTTTTTCGTTGTAATTAGTGTTTTTGTATTTAATTATGTTCATTAACAGTTGAATGACCACGAGATTCGTAAAGGCAAAAAGATAGGCGTGACAATATCATACAACAATCATCGTTTATTTGTTGGGAACATTCCTAAAAATAGGGATCGAGGTAAGACATTTCAAGTCGACATAGTCTAGTTATCTCTTAAACAACATGGACCAATTATTAGGACGGAGACGTTAGGCTAGATATTATATTGTACTTTAATTATTTCATTTATACCACATATTACAGATGAACTGTTTGAGGAATTCTCTAAGCATGCTCGTAAGTTTTCTTTACACTCTTTTTTTTTAAATTAATCATGGCATATAACTGTAAGCGTAGCAGCTATCTTGTATTAAATTAGTTATTAGCGTGTGCTTTTTAGTATGGTAGCATTAGCATTGGTTGCAAAGCATATTTTTGTTTTGGTTTATTTGTTTTTTCTTAATATTCTGCTTTGGCTTGCACTCCCCCTATTAGTGAATTTGTCTATTTATGATTTGTGATGTAATGACTCATTACTAATGAGTCTTTATTTAGCTGAGTCATGATGTATTCCAACTTTTTTCCTTGCCTCAACGTCCACCGTAAGTGAAACACAAAATATACATTTTGAGTAAATAGATACTGGTCACTCTCCAGTCATAAGCAGAGGTAAGAACATGCTGACTTATTGCTTTCAGAGTAATGCCTCCCATGCCAATGGCTCGTGGTCGTGGTATTCGCGGAGCCCCTATGGGTCGTGGGGATTTCGGTAAGTATTTAATTTTGAAAGATTTCTTTAATTAGCTTGACAGATCAGTTAATATCTGATAGTCTGACACAATAAGACAGTCAGAAAGCAAAACTAAAAAGGAGAGGGGCACGATAGGTATTTAAGGACGAGGGATACGTGTTATTTTTGGAAAATTCTAGCCGATACAGCTTAATAATCGCTAAGCTTATTTCGTTTTGTATTTTGTATTTTTGGTCACGTTACGTGCAAGTTGCAGCTGCGCAATCACTGCTAAGCAAGCACAGCGCTTTTATAAATGTTAGTGATGATCTTACCGTGTAATATATTATTTATTTATTTATTGAATTGTTTTACCTATTAATATACATACCTAGCTAAGTCAGAAATGCGAACCAGAGCTACAGAAAAATAAAATTGTGAAGACGAAGGAAAATGACGAAAACGATTTTACCTGTAATTGATAGGGTCTTTGTAATTTCCTAATAACTACTAAAACACTATAAACTACAACCAGAAATTTGAACAGGGATACTTTATTAATGTGAGGTACGTAAGTACCTATCTATACGTAAGAAACTGTTGAGTGAGTCAACTTATGCTATTTGTTTTGAACCCAGTATGCATTGTAAATAATTTAATTGTTGGGTGTTGGTGTTGGGTTGATAATATAATAATTGGTTATCGGTATTTCTGTTCTCTGGTAATTTGTAATTCTTGTTTCGCTACTGTTTTCTCTCAATTCTGCTTTCCCAAATATAGACAATGGTTGTTTTGACGCATTCAGTCCTGGATTCGGAGATTTCGCTCTGTGTGGAGATCCTTCAATCTATGATCAAGAATTGTATCCAGAGTTTGATGATTATTTGTTTGATTTATCCGCTGGCCCATTTCCTGCTCAATCAGTCCCCTTTTTGCCCGCAGCTTCGTCAAGATATAATAATAGGGTTCCTCCTCACCTCAACCATCATCATCAACCCCAAACGGTTCGTTTTTGTGAATTTTAATGAGGAAAACGTTGTCTTTTAAATATGTGATGATTTTGGCTTTTGTTTGGTTTGTCAATACTACAAAATGGTCAAAAGGTGAATGTTGATTGTTGAATGTCGAGCCTTAAAAAGTGTTTGGTTAAATTTAAACTCATTTTTCGAATCCTTAGGCAATCAATGTAAAATTGTGAAACGGCTTTTTTCTGTTTGTACATTTATGTCACGTGGCCTCGTTATATTATTAATTGTTTCAAACCGAAGATCAATTCTTAATTTTATGTATCTACTATTTTTAAAGACGCTTGTTGCACTTTCCAAACAGCTAACACTACATTGCTACATGAGCTAATTGCTTCCTAGGGTTTTTATTTTTTTAACATAAAACGACTAATTTTGAGGCACTCGATTTTTCTATTACATAATTTAAAAATTAACCTACCTATGTAACATCGTTCTTTGAAAGGGAAATTATCTCCTTTTACTACATACAATTTTATGATGATATAAAAAGTGTTCTTATTGTTTGCGTGAAATTTAATTTGGGAAGACTTTTTAACTGCTGCAGGTTGGCCGTGGCCGTGGGGCGACCCGTCGTGGGGTCGTGCCGGAAATGGGGTCGGCCGTTGGGCTGATGGGACCAGCGATGCTTGGAACGGGGCCGCTGGGGCGGCAAGCTGGAGTTCTGCGTTCCGGGCTACAGGGGGACCGACAGCTGCGCTTCCATGGACCTGGAATACGACTGGGAGGTCGGGCTTCGGCTCCGGTAGTAACGGTTGGAGACCTCCGACTGGAGGAGATCAACGGCCGACTAAGCAAAGAACTCAGGGTAAATTCTCGACCAAGTAAGTTATATTCGTAATATCGTAATTGTAGCACACCTACTTATGTACCTTAGTTAAGTAATCACTAAAAGCATGCATTAATAAATGCGGATGAACTTATTTTTTCAGGGAGCAACGGCAGTAGAGGTCCTCGAACATGAATACTGAAAACAATTTCTCGTTCTGCGCATCATCATTTAAAATAAGTATACTAGGCCATCTCAACAAAAATATATAAACTGTCTGTCTTATTTGAAAAGCAGTAAAATATAATCCAAATATCTTTGTCTCCACGTATAATCTATATTTCTACTCTGTGAGCTGTCAAATTATAATTTTACTGGGGTAGTGTGCAGAAGAAAGCACTAAGAAAACAAAAATATGGGTCCACAATCAGCAAGAAATTACTATGTCTGTTATATAAATCATATTACATTACATTGTATATGTATATGCAACCTATCTTAAATGACTGGTTTAGTGATGCTGCATTTAGCAGGGAATGAAACAAAAAAAAGATCCCATTTAGTATATTTGCGTTTTACCAACTTACGAAAGTTGAAAAGGGAATTAAATTTTCAGACTCAAACTTAATCTGTCGGTCTATTTGGGAAAGATGGTTCACGTTTTGTTTGTTTGTTTATTGTTATAATTTAGTTCCTAGTTGTTAATATTTTTGTTGTTGAAAAACGGGCATTTTTGTTTCATCTTGTTAATTTGTTTCATTTTGTGCGTGTTTTGATATGCACCAACATAAGTTTTGTAGGTTAGCGTTCTCGTTTTAGTTTAGTTAGACAGTTTGAAAAGTCATCGTATTTCGAAAAAAATACTATCTATGCATGGTTATATTTAAAAAGAATGTTACAGACTTATAACGTAGCTCTTGAAAAATATATTATGTATTACATAATTTTTTTGAATTTATGAATCACAGAGACGAAGGAGATCGTTATTTTGAACAATTATTTTATTTTCTTGTGAAAATCATCAGCATCTTTCACTTTCAAACACCAAACGAAATAACACTATAAATATATTATATATATGATGGTATGGTGGTTTGACATAATACTTCCACACAAATAGCAAGACGATAGAAGATTAAATGTTCTTTTTCTACTAGTTATTTACTCTTCACTTTATGACTGCATTTACTTCCATTTTCGTAAGGTTTCTATTAGCTAACTAGTTTTAGGATCCACTATCTTAGTTAAAATGGAAAATACTTCGCATTTATCCCTATTTTCTTTCTAAGAACTTCAAATATGAAGAGTAAAAGTAAAAGATAATTCATTACAAGAATTGTTCCTTTACTGTCTTTTTAATTTTTCTTGACCAAGCATTTATTTTGTTTTTTGTGCTTGTTTGACAAAATGCATGAAAGTATAAATAGAAGTAGAAGATGGATGAAAAATGTAAAAGAACTGCAAAATAGCAAAACATACTTTTGTGTACTATAAATAATTACAGATCTCTGAGAGCTTGATATCTTGTGACCTTTGAACTACTATACCTTAGTAGATTTTTATATACTGAGAGGCATTTATGAAACATCAGTGTATGTATTGCATTGCAAAAACTGCAGGCTAGAGAAAATTCCTTGACTAAAAAATTTGTACTAAATTGGGATCGGTCGATCATACCAAATTCTTACACAGAAAAAGTTTAGACCCCACTTTTATTCAACTTCTAATTCTGATTCATTCAACCAAAGTGTGCAGAAAGAACAATCTTTGAAAGCTTAATATCAATTTTCTTCAAGATAAATATGCATTAACTGTTAGAAACTTTTTTTAAAAAATTTAAATTTAAAAAGAAAGAACTACAAGGGTACTATTACTACTACGGTCATTAAGTGTATACTGGAGTTTATATTCTACTGACGGCGATGAGTGAGTAAAATGTGTATAAAATAAAAATACGCCGTAGGCTAAGTATAAAAAGCGAAATCATCTATTTATAGTGTTATAGACGTGTCATGCAGTGGTAGACAATAGATTTATAGACTACTAAGACTATTTCATGTAATGGTAGGCTATGTCAGTAAAGTAACCTATTTAGACTGTAATTTAAGTTAGAGTAAGAAAAGAAGTAATTTTTGTACTGAATGAAGAGAAATCTTCTGTAATAATTGTTCATGAACAACGATAGAGTTTATAGGAATGAACATAAAGTATATATTTTAGCGACGATGAAAACTATATTTACATAACTACTGCGAACTGCGTGTAGTGTGAACAAAAAACTACATAATATATATCTTTATGCACATTAATGCGTGGGTGGGTTAGCTTTACAAAAATGTGAACTCGCTTATGCGCAAAAAAACTATACAGACAAAGAGTGCAAAGTGTAACATGAAACGGAGAACGAAACAGAAAAAAATAAATGAAGCCAAATCAACATGATGATAACTTGATAGTTAAGGGACGTTCATATATTGTAGAAGAAGAGAGCGGTGTAATTGTAGGTAATAAAAGTAAGGTTAAGCGAAATATCTGAAATGCATATATAAATATTATAAATATATTTATGACAAAAATGTGAAACCAGGACTGCTTTAAATATTAAGTCATAAGAGTACTACTACTGTCTTTGTCATTGATGCCCCGTAAATCTTTCTACTCTACTCAAGTGATTTAGTTGTGTTGAGTGAATGACCACTTTGAAGATCTGACCTGCTTGATGAATTGTTATTACAGACGAGAAAATTTGAATTAGAATTTAGAGAGTATTGCGATTACGTAGTGGCAAAAGTGTATAAAATTTTTGAGAAGTTTCAGGTGCATGTCGTGCGTTATTGTATTTGTATTGTGGTGTGCTGTAAAGCGGAAATAGGGAAAGCAACATTTTCTGGAAAATCTGTTCAGAGGCTTGAGAGGCAAAGCGTGCATGCAGTTTAAGAAGAAAAAAATACAGTTCCTCCTTCCATATAATTTTCCCCTTAACTTAATTCTTAAAGTTAAAAATAGTTTAATGTCACGCTGTGCTTTTAACTAACGCTGATTTACTGATTTCTAGGTGAGAATATTATAAATACTTTACTGAGAAGGATCGGGACAAATCAAACTGTATCTAATTTGACAGTTTCACTACAGCCTATAATAACGATAATAATTAGAGAAATAATAATTACAGTACATTAAATATTAGAAGGCGAAAACCATTAATAATAGTTCACATTTGTTATCTATCATTGTTATATTGTTGTGTAGTTTTTAATCCAATTAGGCGTAACTCTAATGATTGATCACTCTATGCAGTATAATTAGCAGCACTCTAATTTTACCAATTCACTTAACTGAAAGAGGACGGAAGTATTTTTCAGTTTTTTGCCAGCAGACATAATAAGCGTTTTTCAACTTCAAATGCCCATACACACCATCAGTAAGAGAGAAAAAAATGTTTAAATGATGATGACGAATTTGTCCGATTGATTAGATTGTTTCTAGAGAGGGGAAACTGATTTGTATCAATTCTAATTGTTTTTAAGTAACAAGGAAAACCAGAAGGACCCATATCATTTGTTTAGTTTGCTGAGGAATTCAGCCATTTTGTAAGCAAGCAGCAGCCTACCATGGCCTTCTCCATTCTTTTTTGATGATGCCAATATCGAACTTTGTTGTAAATTCAATTAAAAGCGATTTTAAGTATAATTAATGACATGAATCAATATGTATAAATATAGACAATTTTCTTTTTGAATTTTATTAGGATAAAAAAATTGGGTTAATTGTTTACAAATGTATTTACTATTAATTATTACTGTTATTATTGGGATTATATGGGAAAATTCAGGAATTCTCTGTCTTTGTTAAATATAATTTTTTTTGGAAGTTGGCGTTATGTAAAATGAGGGTTTTTTAGTGTGTATTCAAATGAAGCTATGCAAAATTAGAGTAAGAATTTTAATTTTTATTCTCTTTTTTGGGGGAAATTTTAATTTTAACTGTATAAAATTTTTTGGTTTTTTGTTGTTAAATTTTTTTTTGGCAAAAGCAATCTTTTCCGTTATCCGTGCTAGCACCACCATCACGCTGTGACTTTCAAGTAAAGAAAGGAAACGAAATATTAAAATCAACAAGGGAAAAAGTGTTAATTTCTAATTTGTTGAGTTTATATAAAAACATATTGCTGATGATTATAATTTAAAATTCTAAGTGTGTGAAAATTCATGTTCTTAAGAAATGAAAAGGGTTACAAAGAACAATCATTATGGTACGAAATAAAAATAAAAAAGTATAACTATGCGGGATCATCGATTTTGTAGATTGTTAACAACAGCTATATAAATAGAGTTTTAAAAAGACTTTAGAAAGATTTTGCTGCGTAAGATTTGTTGAAAGTCGTTGACAGAACCTGGTTTGTGTTTTTGTTTCGGTGTTGTAACAAAAAAAATGTTGTTCGTTTCGACAAATCAGGAGGAAGGGAGTAACAAAAAACAAACTATATTATTATTGTTATCCTCGCAATCATTAAAAAAGGATGATGATAATGGTAATGTTATATGATAGCAGATATATAAAGAGAAACTGAACATGAGGAAAAAATATGTATAAAAACACAATAAAAATGAGAATAACTTGCCTATACAAATATACAAATACATATAAAAATAAAAAGCATAACTTTTTTTTTCTCAAGAAGCAAGAAGCTAGTATATATTCGCATGATTTCATTTGCTGTTTTATTTCTTCTTAATAATTTCCGCATAGATAAATAAATATATCGCGTTGAGCAGCAGATATTCTGCCATTTCTACAGGGCAATAAGGTACACCAAGATTGGCAACTTTTCAGGAAAATTGTTTTTTACAACTTTATACGCAATTTTCCCTTTCTTTAGAATTTTCTGTTTACGGTGAGTCCCTACATAGTTTTGGCAAGGTTAGTTAAACCCACAAATCAAATCATGTCAGAGCTTCACGGAAAACTTTAATTTTGCTCCTGGATGCACATAAATTCAAAATTTATTTCGTATGAATCATTTCCCAATGTTTCGGGAGAGCCTTGTTTTGGAAATATTTGTCAATGGACTGTCTCCCGTGACAAAGTAAAAAAAAGTTGTCTCTAAATTTACAACAGGGAACATTTGCGACCGCCGGATAGCTCACAAAAGTAAAAAGTTTGGGATTTCCATTCATCCTGACTTTCAGTTTTTGCTAAAGTGCCCATGCTCTTGCCAATATGGGAACAGCAACAACTTTGAAAGTGTGTTCCCTGATCCCTCCTTCCTTAAAAAAGGAATCCTACAGAATAGGAAAGTGATTTTTTTCTCTACTGCAAAACTGAAACTAGAAATAGGACCCTGTAAAGGAGAAAATTCTATGCTTTTTTTGAAAAAAAGTAGAAAATGAGTTTATGCCACACTCCACACACTCTCATATTAAAACGAAGACATTGAATTTCACTAGTGAGAAAAGACTGAAAAAAAGACAAGAGAAGAGAGCACTTTTTTTTCGCTTCTATCGTCCTTCTCTCTCCTTCTTCCGTTCTCGTCGTCATCCATAGAAAGGGGTAAGAAAAAGGAAAAGATCACACATACAGGAAGTAATAGAGATTCATGTAAATGGCATAAACTCTGTTTGATTGAACGAAAAAGTTGTTTGCTACTTTACTTTCGTACTCCTTCTCCATTTCTGGTTGCGTATAGGGAGTGTGGATGCTTGACACAAAAAAAACTAAAAGGAAAAAGTACTTAAATGCAATGCATGGGAAGATGGAGAAAAAGGAACGGAGAAACTTGATTCAGTTTAGTTTTGTGAGTGGCATTGGAAAAGGAAGGAAAAAAGTTTTATGGCTCCATTAGAGATATTTATAACGATCACAATTTTTCCTTCTTCTCTTGCCTCGTCGTTTCGAACGAGAGCTGGAGCGGGTATGGAAAAAAAGGATGGAGAAGGAGGAAAAAGATGAGAATGGGACAAAAAGCATAAACCATGTAATGTGAATTGGCTTTCGAGGATTTTCTTCTTTGCAAAAAAAAAAGAATTCGGAATGGAATACGTTTGTGGTAGTGGTTGGTGATCGTGATCGACTAAACTAAATACTTTTTTGTAAGGAAGCATTGCCTTGTCCCAACGTTTCCATATGAAGGGAATCGCATATTGTTATCATGGCCTTAGTTATTGCTTTTAGAACGGGAGCATAAACTAACTCTCTATGCACTGTCTTCTTTTTCTCTCTCTCTCTCTTTCGCTGCTGGAAAAAAATGGATGAATAAATTTGTTTGGAGGAGTTGGGAAATTATGTGGTGCTGGCGCTCAGTGTTTTGGTGCTCCCACTCCAAAAGCTGGAATTGTGGAGGTGAATGATACGATCATGATTATTGTTATCATGGCCTTAGTTATTGCTTTTAGAACGGGAGCATAAACTAACTCTCTATGCACTGTCTTCTTTTTTTCTCTCTCTCTTTCGCTGCTGGGAAAAAATGGATGAATAAATTTGTTTGGAGGAGTTGGGAAATTACTATGTGGTGCTGGCGCTCAGTGTTTTGGTGCTCCCACTCCAAAAGCTGGAATTGTGGAGGTGAATGATACGATCATGAGGATGCTGATGGTAATGATGATAAAATGATGGTGATGAGCAACTTTATTATTATGCATTATGGCACCAACAATTTTTTTGCTTGTGTAATGGGCTTGCTAAATGCTCTGGGAGCACTGCAACAGTCATAAAAAAATATTCTCTGTAAATTTATTGGATGTATTCTTATGATGTAATTATATATTCCCGTGCTAGGGAAGGATAAGGCAGGAAGAGGAAGCAGATGCTTTTTGAATAGGGAAAGGAGAAAAATTATTGAGCTCACCTGCCACCGTTAGTTCAATAGGAACAAGAGCGATAAAAAAAATCGATGCACATCAGCGCACCTGAAAGCCATGGAAATTGATATTAAATTAACAAGTTTAATGCAAAAGTAATATGGTATATGTAATGTTAACGAATTTTAGGCGAACTAATGCGCAAGTTAAGCTGGACAAATAAAAATGTGATAGCTTTCAGGGAAGAAATTACTTTCTCAGTCAGTAGCGACCCTTTATCATATATCCCCTAATTTTAACATTGGAGTATAGCTAAGTTGGATTTTATATAAAAAATGGGCAACACCTTAGGAAATATATTTGGCACGTCTGACGAGGTACTACTTATTACAGGAGAGAAATTAGAGTTAATTTTTTATAGGATAAAACTGTCGAGAGGGAGAAAGTTGCTCACGTAGCATAGCTTTCCCCTTTCATCTCAGCTTGCTGTCATCATGAAAAAGAAAAGAATTTTTCTCCGAATCTCTGCCTCATTCGTATCATTTGTTTCATTCTGTGCTTCACCTTTTTTTCCTTTTTTTTCAGCCATCGGATGAATACCTACAGCTCACAGATTTGGGTGGATTCCTCTCCAAGTATATATTCATCATGCTGGACAAGGACAAGAAAAAGTTGGTTTCCAAGCAGGAGTATCTCAACCTCGTAAATCACTTCCGGGAACGGAAAACGACGGAGGAGGAGCTTGAAAAGTTTTTGAAAAAGCATGTGGAAGAAGGAAAGTCGACGGACTGTAAGAAATTACTTTTATACAGAATGTAGCAAAGTGCTTAGGTATTTTTACCTCTTAGAAAAAAAACTTTCTCAAAGTGCTCTTTAATCACGACTCAACTGTAGTTATTGATGAAGCCCTCTTTCGAAAGCTGATTGTTCATTTGGCGATTGACTTCGATCGGAATATTGTGGAGAGGATGAGATACTTGATGACTTTATTTGACAAGGATGAAGATGGCTACGTAAACGAGACGGATTTGTGCCAGGTGTATGACACGATTGGAATAAATGTCCCGATGGAACCTATAAAGTGTCTTATCAATAAGTATGATTTGGACCAAGATGGAAAGTTGAGCGCACAAGGTATGAGCAATGAGCAACAGCAGAGATCAATGAAAACATTATTTTGCAGAATGCTTCATTATTGACTAAATTTTATGTTGCAAAACTTTTAAGAATTCGAGCTACTAGGCCGCTCAGCTATGAACAAGTTGTTCAGTAAGAAGAATATTTTACCTTCAACTGAGGAAATTTTGGTTAACGAAGCAATTCAAAGGGCTAGTGGAGTTGTTGGCGCCAGTGCAGCTGCAACTCCTGATGCTACTGACGAAGCTTCTAACGATCCGCACTTGGTCAATAACAACTTGGCAAGGGACTCTGGATACATGATTGTGGAAGATGTGGTGTTTGGGAAACCAGTTGTGATTAAAGAGTCTGAATCCTGCTCATCCTCGCTAATTGTCGAGAGGGCTTCCAATCCAAGCGTGGGTCAGAGTGAACTTCAAGAAGAGGACGGGGAGGAGCTACTTAAAGGTTCAGGTGACTTTGAGGAGAATCAAGAAGACAGCTTGCCGTCTTCCACGACTGAATTACGTGTGGATGAGAGAGCCAGACAGTTGCCGCAAGAAGAGCTCCCTCAAGAGATATAATTTATTTGTTGTTTAAAATGAAATCTACCGTGAGCAATTATTGCCATTTCCCTCCAAAATTGTTTTCAACTGTTAAAATGTATTCAATAAAAGGTACGATGGACTAAATAGAAGAGCACTTCTCACAATAATTTTTTTTATGAATTCCAATTTTATTCCAATTAAGACTTTAAATCAGTTAGACTGAATTTGAACTACAATCAAAAAAATTCTGTAATTTTTAATTGCCTCATTGTTCCACCTCACCACTTTCCATTGTCTTCTCCAAAGTTCTCAGAATGCGCTTTGAGTGATGTTTGGCAGTGTCATACAAAAAGTTTGCCTCCTTCACAATCTCAGATTTCAAGGAGTCGTTAGTGAGTGACGAGCAGTTTATGAGAACGTTGCATCTTGCCCCCCATATGCCAGCTTCTATACACTTTATACCCACCTGTAAAGCATCAGATGTTGCAAAAACAGTAATTGCTTTGGCCATTTCATCTTTATCTAATCATCACTATTTCCACCCTTTTGTAGTATTTTCTGTTACTTGAATATCCGACAGGCAGTTGGGATTGCCTACCGCAGCGATTTGCTCAATGTGGGGCCACAGTGAGGATAACTTTCTTGCCAATTCCAATGGTACATTTATGGCATTTAGGAGAGCCCCCTGAGCCTTTTCTGACTTTCCGTCTTTTGTTGCTCTGCATGCTTCCTGCAAAGCGCATTAGCACCCAATAAGTATTTACCTTTTGCAAAAATTTGATCCTCTCCTTTCTATATGAGTACTTACAACATAAAGCTCAAATGCCTCAGTGTCGGATTCAATCAGCGGCAGTATCTCGTCTACAATGGAGTACAAAGGGGGAATCAGATTTCGCATGGTATCATCCAAGTGCTCCCATTGTTTTTTACCATACGTGAGCAAGCCCACCATGCTGGCTAGGGATACACCCTACAAAAATATATATCATTTTGGTCAGCAGCAAATCACTTCATATTCTGGATCTGCTACAAAATGGAGTTGCAGTTTGGTATGCAGTGAAAAAAAAGCTCTGAAAAAAAAGAACGAGCGAAAGATCTTTATGCTCACCAGGGCACCCACTAACGCTGCCACGGAACCACCACCTGGAGCAGGTGTCCGAGCTCGTACTTCATGAACAAACTTGGTTACACTAATGTCCAGCAGTGGCTTTGGAGGGTCCATACTTTCAACTTTCCATTCAACTATGCGTTCCCTATAAAAGAATTTTTTTTCTTTTATTTTGGAAAAAGTTGGAAATTAATGGATTGTAAGGGATAAAGTCCCTTCAAAGAACTCCTTTTTTTCGGGAATTTCACCTAGGATCGAAAGGGTACAATGAATTTAATCCAAGCCTGTCAATTGCCAGTCGAACTTTCTGGTCTGGGTCGAGAATGCACAACTTTTCCTTTTCGATGTAGTAGTCTGCAGCAGTCATCATTGCTGACAGAGGTACTAAGCCGACCAGTTCTGAGCCAACCACAGATAACTTTAGGGCTTCTGCACCAGCCTTCGCCTAAAAAATATAACAGTAGCCCAATTTTTTTAATGCAATTTCGAGCTCACCTCAACTATTTCATTTCACAATTTCAGAATTTGATTTGAGCAGAACCTCCTCAAAAACCACATGCAATGGGCACAACTCCTCGTCCGTAATGTTGAAGGAAATCTGTGCCATATTTGCTTCATCGAGCCACCAGCCAATTCCCTGCACACCTTTCAGCTTCCCCGGCTTCTCTGGACCTCGACCGGCTTCTCGAAGATCTAAGGCAATTCGATGAGCCTGCTCTTTTGTCGAGAGAATGTTGATGTTGTAAGCTAGCAGAAACTTTCGTGCACCTATGCATTTTTAATAAAAACACTACCCTCAGAAATTACACTGCTCCAGTTTCCATTTCTGATGCAATAATGGAACTCGTAAACTTGCCTAACATTGATGCACCCCAGCGAGGAATGAACTTTGCGGGCCCGAAATTTGGCTTCCATTCCTCTTGTGTAATCTAAAAAGGAAATGTCCCAATTTATTTGACCTGCACTCTGCCTCTCCTCAACTAAATCGTTTCACCTACTCTCTCCCTCAATCCCTCGTACTCTCCAGCCCGTATTTGCGGCACAGTTTTCCTGTATTCGGCCGAGGACGCAAATCCATACAAGTAAACAGGTATCTCCAGCTCCTCTGCAAGGCGATTTGCAAGAGTTTGAGCGCACTCCACACAGTCTTGCATGGTTGCATTCCTAAGCATGAAATTCCCAATAATTAAATTTCCCTATCTATAAATCATCAAGTTTTACATGAAAAACTAGTAAATGCATTTTACTTGTACCTAACTGGAACAAACGGGCAAACATCCATTGCACCTAACCTACCAATTTCGGAAATAGAAAACAAAAGTTACAAAAGAATTTTTCCATTGACGTATCCACATACACCTGAGCTTTTTTACCTGGGATGCTCCCCACTATGTTTTGTCATGTCAATTAATTCATACGCCACTTTGGCTGCATTAACCGCTCCTTGAATGACATTCGCGGGGGAGCCCACGAACGTATACACCGTGCGGTTTGTGGACTGTCCTGGATCCACACCTAGCAGGCTGACGCCTTTCGTGTCCCGTATTGCGTTTGCAATGGCATCGATTGTCTATTAAAATTGTGTTCGTGTCTATAATTAAAAGGTACTTTTATTAGCATCTTACTTTCCACTTTATTAAGTTTACCTTCTGATTTCGTCCTTCCGAAAAATTCGGCACACACTCTATTAACCGTCGATCCATCGTCAATTTCCTGAAGTTGGTCTGATATTTAAGCAAGCACAGTCAGAAATTTTGTTAGAAAATTAACTTAATTTTCGTAGCCCGACAGCAGTACTATCCTTACTGGCTTGTTAATTCCACGCGATTTGCTAATGAAAAGAGAAGCCGGTGCGATAATCCTTCTGATGAGGATGAACATTTTTTTCCTCTCCGTTGATGAAACAGATTCTCTTTCGAGAAGGGGATTAATCAGTACATGACATAATAACCTTCAGTAAAAAGAAACCTTTAGGAAAAGCTGAGTTGTCAGCAGCTCTTCTTCTTCTGCCTTTGCCTTCGCTACAAATTTTTTTTATGGGATATTATGCTTAAACCATAAAAATGCTCCTATACATGATCAGATTCTTATAGTTAGCTTTCCAAACTTGTCTCTGTACCATAATCGTAAAAAACTGCTGAAAAGTCTATGACACGTTTNGCTTAAACCATAAAAAATGCTCCTATACATGATCAGATTCTTATAGTTAGCTTTCCAAACTTGTCTCTGTACCATAATCGTAAAAAACTGCTGAAAAGTCTATGACACGTTTATAGGCTGCAAAACGACACGACGGGATCTATGTCATTTTACGATCCTGACTCGTGGCATAACAGGGCAAAGCATCTAATGTCACTTTGGGATAGATATTTTATTGCCTTTTTTATACTGCCAGGATGGTTGTACAATTACATAAAGCTCGCTTAAGTTGCTAATACCAGTTTTACATTTTTACTTCAGGTTAAAAGTCAAGTTTATACTAGTTTGTTTACGTGCTCCTTTTACACAGATGTTTTTCCGCAGGACATGCATAAAAACAAATTTTCCATAAATTAAAAGCTCAACTGATTTTTTTTAAACGGTAGCTACTAAAGTTTTACTAAGCTAGTTATTAAGACGTCCGCAGCTGGAGCAAATAAAAAGATTTCCTCCTTGTCTTTTCACAAAGACTTCAGCCAAAAGTAGTGCACACGCCCAAACCAGCCCACCAAACAGAAGGGAAAATATTACAAAAATGTTTCCTTCCATTGATGCCTCATGCGGCGTATGCGCATCATTTTCTGAGATTACTGCCAAACTAGTTAACTTTCCGCTGTTACGACGCGCAACTAAAATAAACTCCAAAATGCTAGTCCACCTATCAAACATTCCCGACTCTTTGAATAGCCCGAGCCGCTTATTTATCCCGGGTGGAACTAACCCAGTAAAATGGAAGTGGAACCCTGTCTTGAAATACACTTCTTTTCC
>JAHZND010004436.1:0-13264 GCA_027744115.1 Acrocyrtus sp. NNG-2020 | reverse complement strand
TTTAAAATGTTTTTTTTTTCAGTTTTTATTAAAAATCGCGGTTATATTTTTTGCCTTTAATGTTGGAAAGGACAGAATGATATTGGTAGTGAACTGAGTACAGAGATTTTAAATCCTGAACTGATGTGGACCTAGTCAAACTTGAAAATTAATAAACCGGTGACTTTAAAAAATTTATTCCGTATACTTAACAAAGTTTATCTACCTAATTCTGTCATTAATAGTTAGCATTTTATACTTATTACACTAATTTAACACTATTATTTATTTATTACATTACAACGTTAAAAATTTTCTTGTTGTACATATTTTGCGGTGTTTATCAGAGTTCAATTGCTGTTGTATAGTGCGCGCCATATTATTTTATATTTTGCTATATGTAATGTTCTATTTTATAACTCGCTTTTCTGCTTGGCAGTTTTAATTTAATTTACTTAATATCTTTCATTAAACAATACCTGTAAATATAACAAATTATTCTATTTAAACAGAAATTATTTGATTTAAAAACAAAATTTAACCACCTAATATTAAAATTTGTCAATGTCAAAAACAGGCAGTTTCAATTTTGAACCTAACGCATTTTCTAGTAAATATTTTTCCCGAGATGAGAAATTTTACAAACGGCAACATGCCTCTTCCAAACATAAATTAATTGAAACTGACAAAAAATTTCAAGCTCAATAACTAACGTAGGGGATTTCAATGACAATTGTGGCATTCCTTTACCGCTACTGCAATTTTAGATTTCGATGTCAATAGTTTCTAAAGGCTTACTATATGTCTACATTTTACTAGAAACTCGACACAAAATTATATAAATGGAGGGATATATATTATGTCATCTAATCTCATAGGGAATAGGAAATGCTTCTAAGGCTGAGGTCCAAGATACCTGGTCGAAACACTACCGGCCATTTGCGGTTGCAGAGTGTACGATCTCGCACCCGGGGACGATCTTCCCAATATTTGGCTACCTCTAATATTCTCGTTAGCTGGAGTATTCTGCATAGTGCTGAAACCATCCTCTGAATTAAAATTCATTTTAAACTGTTAATCTGAACAAGTTTGTACTGCAGTAAAAATTATTATAATAAAATAAAGTTGAAAACTTACGCTCTAAAAATGCGAGATTTGAGGGACGCCGCCTTGCTGTCGACCTGGATCTTGAGGAATCTCGTTTCATTCTCTTCTGGCACCAAACACAGCACAATACTATAGACACGACAATGAAGGCCGTAAAAATCAGGGCCATATCTAGGGCAGCATTCAGCATACAAAAGCATTTAACATTTGCACTGGTGCATTCGGAGTAATCGACCGATCCAGAGGTAAAGTCGGCAGTGCAATTCCTATAAAATTAAAAAGGAAAAATAACTTTATAACCTCCGAAAAATTGATACTGCCTTGTACCAAAGACATCTAGCAATTAGTAATTTTTTTACTACTAACTTAAAACAATACTTATCACATGGATTTGACTCGGAGGATTCAGCGTAGCGTGTGCCCCTTTTCCCTTCTATTCCCGTAGCAACCACTAGTAGCCCAACAATTGGGCGAGGTAAGATTTCCATTTCTACAATTATCTAATATAACAGAATTAAATCAAACAATATCACAGAACACACCAAAGCACTTTTTCTCATAAGTTTTTCTAAGGATCGATTATAAACTTTCTCAATTATAAACTCTGATCTGTTCATATAAGGGAATATATTTTTTTGTACTTGCTTACCCTGAAAGGTATAGGTGTAATAAGCACTCGTTTATATTTTCATTTCTATGATGTGCTTCGTCTACGTCAAACTTGTTCAGAGCATAAAATGGCAAAGATGACGTAACCCTTACCGTGTATAACTAGCTATGAGACTCGTGTACCCTTCTTTAACATAGCATAATGTACTATTCCCAATGGGATTAGACTGTCTACTCAACGTAAAAAACTTTCAATTAAAAATTTAATACACAGCTGCAAATTCTTCATAGTAGTTCCTGTGCTTATCGCCGATAGTAAAGGGACTACCTTAAATTTAATTCCAAATGGGAAAAACTGACAGAAACATAATGCTAACCTACTATTTTGCTGTGCTCGTCCGTTGTGTTCTCAGTTCCAAATTTCAAACGCCTCAAGTAGTTAGCAGGCAACGAAACAACACGTCAAAAGTATGAAGGGATGTCTTACAGCATAGCCAATACGTAAACTTGACCGGATATGTTTAAAACTGAGTAATGATAGTTTACAAGAATATTTTAATCAATAGAAAATATTGATTACAAATTTTAAAGGTTGTGCTAGCTCACCGTGCTAAATTGTGTTGCGTCATGGCTATATCCGAGTATTTTTTTTATTTTTATTGAACTCTTTAGTACCTAGGTATATAAACGTTGTTCAACTTCTTTGAATGTAGAATACTGAAGAAGCTTTAAAATCGTATGGGAGGCTTTGGTGGAAATGAATATCTGCGCAGTTGATCGTTTTTTAGAAATGTAGCATATTCGTTGCATAAGAACGACTTCACTGATACTTCTTATTTCTTGCTGAAATCAGATTTCAAAATAGGTATGAAACATTGCGCTTTTATTTTTTTTATATTTATTTTCATATTTACGAGTTATAATTCATAGTAGACATACATTCGGTGAAATTTTATTTAAAGTATATTACACGCCTTTCTGAAATAATTTTAGAAGACAAAAATTCAACATGCAACCGAACTCATGCCAATGAAATCCAGAGCCAACCACTCCACCGTTTAAACAGTACAAACTTTAAAATAAAACGATCGTTCCAAACTTTGACTGTTGACAATACCAGTCCATTTGAGGAATTTCTTTGACATACCTAGAAACGCTATCTGCTCAAAGGGAATTTTGCGTAGTAAGTTCAAACTATATCTGCAGTAAATGATAATTAAAAATCATTCTACTAAACCCATTACTTACGTTTCAAAAACTGCGACAGCAGAGCGTTTCGGTTTGGATTCAGTTTCTGATGAATTCCTTCTCATTTTCTTTTTGAGCACAACATAGCATAATATCAGACACGCTAAGATAAGCGGTATACAAGTCACGGCAGTGTCTTTAGCGGCATTCCACACACAGGCGCACTTTTCGTTTGCAGTTCGACAATTGGAATACTCGCTTGATTTAGACCTAAAATGGGCAGTACAATTTCTGCAAAGAGAATAGCAATTTAGTATTAAAATAGACAGAGATTCTCTAGTATAAACTCTTAATACAGAAATTAATTAAAGCTTAATAATAAACCTGAAGCAGTATTTATCACACGGGGATGGAGATAACTTATCAGAAGATTCGGCGTGGCGTGTACCTCTTCCTGTTATTTCTCTAAAAGCTGGAAGTAATCCAACAATAAGAGAAAATAAGACAAAATTGTTCATTTTATTTGACGGAAAAGTTTAGTAACGTAACGTTGTAAAAGTGAAGTAAAAAGCTATCCTTAGCGACCCTTGTTGCTTGATGACAACTTTAACGTTAACTCTACACTCGCTAGAATGTTACTCGGCCTAATGCGTAGTATTGATTACATATGTAATTATTAAGTAAAATTGTTAACTTTAGGTCAAATTGCCCCAGAACACGAACTAGAGAAGAGTAGATTTAAAATAGAACCAAAATAGATTCTTCATTTTTTAGAGGTACATTGTCCTATTTAAGGAACCACCGTATAAGTTTTTAAAGCTTAATAAATAATCCCCGTGCAAGTAAGAGCTATTGACCCACATGTTTACTTGGAAGTTGGCTAGGTATTTTAAATTGAAGAACTGCTTCACGCTAACCTGCTTTCCATAAAAGGCATTGTCTAATACGACTGATACCTTTGGTTGCATACGGTGTATTTTACAGATAAACTGCACTATGAGATCTTAATCTTACATTATAAATTTAGTCAAGACTTATTTGCTTTCACAAAATATGACGACGACAATAAAAATGCATTTTAAAATTGATTTTGAACGTAGCTAGCATGACTGAACTATGATGGTGCTGAAATTGAAAACACGTCAGCATTATGTAATTAGTATATTTATTAAAGCTTTCCTTCCTTGGAATAAAATACCTATGCGGGATTAGACGCAAACACTTATTTCATAAAAATTACACTTTCATATTAATAAGTGTGAATTTATAATGTAGGCAGGGAATGTCGCTTCCATTACATGTTCAAGAGGGAAATGTGCATACTCCACGAAAACGCTTGACCACAAAAAATTAAGAGAGCAAAGTTATCTCAATCTCATTTGTCTTTACTTGAGTTAAAAAATGTTCAAGTGAAAAATATGAGGATGATAATGTAAGGATGATATAAATATCTCTTTATTAAATCCAATAACGTCATACTGCATCATTTTCATTGCGTTTTATAAGGAGATGAAGCAAACCCTGGACAAGACCAGTTAAATTTGATGCATAATAACTGAAAAAATAAGCCAATAAGTCTAAATCTACAATATTTCAAATGAATGGATTATTAATATGGCTTTGAGAATTATGTGACAGCGGTTTATCAGTATTTTTAGTCTTGCCTGACTTTCTACCATTAGTAGACTGCTGTTCAAATGCGCAAACATTTTGTGTGCGTCAATGACTTTGACGAATGTTAATGAAACCACGGCAGCAAGGCAGATGGATGCATTATCAATGTTTAACTTAAATAGGATGGAGGAGTGGCTACCAATTTGAGATTGATAACTGCTCAGTATGCACCCTAGTCATTCACTTTAAGATTAATTTACCCTTGAGATAACTCATTTTTATTAAATAGGTATAGGCAACGGTTCTGAAAAAAAGTTTAATTTAGTGCAATAAGAATCCATCATAGGTATGTGATTTTAAAAGTGCACTGAAATATATTTTTCCAGAGGTTCGATACTTTTCAGCATTACAGTGCTGGAACTGGAAGCAAACACTCATCGGTTAAAAATTGTTTACACCTAAATTTCCAGCTATTCCATATCCTAAAACAAAATGTGGGTCGAATTAATTCTCACAATTATTGTGCTTTCACTGATAGTTAAAATAAGCACACGAAAAGACAGAAATTCCAGCAATTTTTGGAAAGAGCGTGGAATTTTCTCCATAAATATTTCAAACATAGCAAGCTCCTGGGAACTCGTGCTGGGGACTAAAACCATGGAGGACATTGATAGGAAATTATATCATGAAATGGGAGAGAATAAATTCTGCGGGATAATTGAGGCGAACAGGCCAATTCTTATCGTGAAGGATTTAGATTTGGTGAAGCACATTCTCATAAAGGATTTTGACCATTTTGCTGACCGACAAATACTTTTTGCTCAGTCAAAGCTGAAGTCTCTTTTAAAAATGCTTCCAACACTGGAGGGGGCGGAGTGGCGCGGAACTAGAGTTGCTATGTCTCCTGCGTTTACCACAGGAAAAATGAGAAGGATAATGGAAACATTTAACAGCTGCGGGAGGGAATGGATATCGTATACAAAAGCCATGGCAAAGGAGGGGCTAGTTGATATTAAGGAAAGTGCTGGAAGGTACTCACTGGACGTGATCGCTTCAGGAGTGCTTGGACTTAAAGCAGGCTCCATTCAAGATCCTAACTCGCCGTTTCTAAAACACGTCAAAAAATTTGGGGATACGTCACTATCCTCAGTTATTAAACAGAGTTTGGCTATGCGATTTCCGTCGTTATTTAGACTGCTTAACATTGACGTGATGAATGAAGAAATGGTTAAGTTCTTTGATAATGTCTTCATGGAAGCTTTGACAGCGAGAGAAAGCGGGAGAAATCCGGCAAGGAACGACTTTCTTCAATTATTCATTGAAGCCAGAAAGGGTGTCGTAAAATCTGATGGATCTGATGAACTAAGCATATTCGAAAAGGAAGCTGAGCTTAAAAAGGAAACAATAAAGCCGCAGTATTTACAGTATGACGATATTGCCAAAGGCCAAAGTTTGATTTTTTTCTTTGCTGGATATCACGGTATAACCATGACTGTAGCATATGCCATTCACGCATTGGCGCACTTTCCAAAAATTCAAGAAAAAATAAGAAAGGAACTGGATGGGAAGGTGGACTCAGAGAAGGGCATCGGCTATGACAACCTTAACACGCTAACCTATATGGATATGCTAGTGACTGGTAAAAATTTGCAATATTTTTCAAGTTAAACAATTTATAATGCAGATAGTTAGGTAACTAATTTTTTCTTATTCGTTTGCAGAAATTTATCGCTTTTACCCCATCACACCTAGACTGACAAGACTCTGCACGAAGGACTATGAAAGACCCGACATTGGCTTAAAAATTGCAAAGGGAACCTCTGTTGAAATTCCAATGACGATGAAAACGTTTAAAACTATGCAATCGATGATATATTAATGTCAATTTGCAATTTGCGCGCAAATTATGATAAACATAAATATTGTCTTTAGGAATGAGATTTGCTTTGGTGGAAGTGAAAACAACTATAGCCCATATAGTACATAATTTCCTGATCGAACCACATGTCGGCACTCCATTTCCTTTGAAGACGAAATTAGTTGGGCATGGACTTCACATAGTCGGGCCTGTTAAAGTGAAACTTATTCCACGGGACTGATTTTGGAGTACACACTGATTAAAGTCAGAACAGGATAGCTTCCATTTGGGAATCTTTTAAACTTTTTTCACATCAGATTATTTTTATCCTTAGCATGTGGTAATTGCATTGCTATTCTGAGATCAAGTAGTAATAAAAATGAATCATTATTTGTGCTTATTTTCTATTCACGTAATTAATTAAGGTTTCTCATAAATATAACAGAGGTATAAAAATACACTGACAAAGTTGAGATGGAAATATGAAAATAATACTAGTCCCCACCCACCTTTCCATTATATCATAAAAGTAGTAGTAGACTGATGTTTTATTGCAGGCGGATGCATAAACGAAAAAGCATACCTACACGTCAAAAGGAAGAGCTACACGTGTAAAAGCTGTTTGAAGTAAATGACGTTATTTTATGATCCTGCTACAATTAATGTTTATTGCTCGTTAAATGAAAATTTGTGGATATTAATGTTATAGTGCAGTGATAAAAATGCAGCTGCGTCTCTGTTACTGAATTGATCATCAGAGCCTTTTTAGATATCAAATTACCCATTTTGACCATACTCTTCCAATTTTCACTGCCTAAACTACCTTTGAACCCGACGCATTTTCATAAGATATTTTTTGCTGAACAAGGATGAGATCATTGATTTTGGCTGTTATGGTAGCAGCAATCGTAGGAATCGTTTCAGGTACTATAACTACATTTAAATAGTAAATAGTATACTGGATACTTTTTAATACCTTTTTGGGTAATTCTGAAAACTGGCAGGTACTGCGGTAGAGTCGACCACTGAAAACTCTAGTACGACTGATTCTCCTGGACAAGGAAGAAAAATGACTGCTCAAGTACGAGGTACTTCAAAAGATGGATACAAAAAAGATATGCCTCGATGGTGATATTAAATGTATTCAAACAAAGTAACCTCATTAGTTAGGAAGTCCTTAGCGCAGTTATAAATATTTATAATACTGTACCAGCATCAAAAATTCTTTTATTTTCTCTATGCTGTAACCGACACGTGCGACATTTATGTTTATTGTGTCTCACACTTTTTTTCAGTGTGAGTTTTGCAGTAAATTAGTTTTTGTTCATAATTTAAAAGAATAAGTTTTAAGCAACTTTCTCATTAGAATAAAACGATGTCTATCATATTAAAAGAATGAGTTGGCAGGTGTGCTACATTTCAGTTGTGCTGTTATCACCATTACCAAGAATGCTAGAACATCCAGTTCTACATTTGCATTTAAACTAAAATTTACGCCAGTTTTATTGGAATGTACGCCTACATTGCTGGCCTTGGGTTTGAGAAGTCATGTAGCTTTCCGAGAGATTACTTAATATTTTCTCTTGTTATTTTAATTTTGAATGTAATTACATAATTATCTTGTCACTACCTCTTTTTCGGTGATTGATGTTAATGCAAAACGTAATGACAAACTTCAATGAGTCCATAATTAAGGGCAGTTCGGTGAAATTTTCATCTCTAAATTGGTGGCGGCAGTTTCATTGATAATCGATAATTTATTTTGGACTGCAACATAATTGCAACTGATTTCACAATTACTGACCAAGAGTTTGTTCCCAACTCACAAATCTCTCGCTCTTAATTTAATCCAGTCAGAGTAATGCGCCACACTGGTATAAACTTCGGGCATGTTTTGGGGCACATCGCCATCTTGTTGACATGACTAAAATAAGTAATTTGTAGGTTAAACGGTTAGACTTATAACTTGAGCAACTTCATGCGACAATAAAAGTTTAAATTATAATGCATTACCTCAGGCCAAGCAGCAAGTCCAGCCAGATATCCTCCATTTTGTGCCTTTGCAGGACCACCAAGGTCAGAATGGCAGTGAGAGTTTCGGCCGCTGGCTGCTTTAGCACACATCGAAGCAGAAACTACAAAATTATAGTCCGGATATCCGTGGTATTCATCAGCACTACTCTTCATCAGAAATAACAGAAAGTGTCGTCTTCTGAAGAATTTCAGTTTTCCCCTGTTCTGTTCCTGTCACATCCCCCCATCCACAGAACAGTAAATCACCAACTGTAGTCTGATCCTGCCTGGGAAGCTCAATTGGCTGCACGGAATCTGTCAGCTCAAATGGGTGCTCGTATCCAATGATCGCTATATTTCCAGTTCTGTTGGTAAATTCGTAGTCATCGGGGAAGATGACACGATTTGGAAGACGTACTTGTACATCATCCGAGCGCTCATCATGTCGAAGCTCTCCGACAAACAACTTGTTTCCCTTGAAGTCACCATAATGAAGGAAACCAGCGCAGTATGCACTGGTCAGCACAAATTGGTTTCCTTCAGAAACAACTAAGGCACCTGTGCAGATTGTATGATTCCAGTCAGACAGTCCCGTAATCCTAACTTGATAGGGGAATTCTTTTCTCTGTGCGTCTTCTCCGTCAATAATTTGTACTCCTGGATGACCTGGAGGAATAAATGATTGAATGATCTAAATCATAAAATAATTTAGTTTAAAGGTGAAAGTGTCCTTTACCTGAAGAACCAACAAGTATTGCACAAATTGCGGCTAATATTGCTACAGTCTTCATATTGATAGATAAATATGTACTCCCGTAATTTGGTATCCTGTAATTGTTTAGGTGGTAAGTAAAAAGAGACTAACTTGACCAAGGATCGTCTATTGGATACTGAACAGAATGCAGAGCGTGGCTGTTTTAATACACTAGGACGCTGCGACAGTTCAAGAAAAAAATGACGCAATTTACCAAATGGTTGTTACTGATTGAGTTTTACATAAAGTGGAAAAACCTGAAAATTTGCGCATCACAACGAAATCGAGTAAATGCATCTGGAGTAGCTATGTATATACGTGGCACGTGTAGATGCCACTTCAACTCAAACTCAGGATGACAAGAAAATATCATCTCAATAAATTATACACGAATATCTCAAATCTAATAAAGTACTTTTTTATTTATAGCAGCTAACATTATTGGTAGATTACCTGGTTAGCGTTTTGTTTTCTTGTTATGCTTCAATGCTTCATTAATTTACAGTTTCACATAGTTCTAAAACAATGTGAGTATGAAATATGGATTTTTTGTGCAAGTATTTTGTGAGGTAATTAAAATTAAAATCTGATTTACTGTTTCTAATACTTATTTCAGTCAGCGAAATTTGTCTTTGTACTTTAGTGTACCAACAGAGTTACCAACTGGCTCTGCTCCTAAAACAGGTAAAATGTTTTTAAAAGTAAGAAGTTTTTCGTTGTTGACATCAGAAAGCGAAAGATTTTGTAAAATGAGGATTAAGTGCAATTTTTACAATTACTGACACCGGCGATTATAATAAGGTTTGATGCTTTGCAAATTTGCTAGCTGTATTACCCATTGATGATTAAGTGGCTAACTTTTCACCAAAATTAATGTTTTCTAAATGTATTTACTAGCATTACATTTTACTTTGTAAAAAGCTTTTTTGGAATAAACGAATTTGGCAGTTTGATAATTTATATTGAAATTTATTTATTTATTTTACACTTTACGTAATGATATTTATGCAAAACAATAATGAAAGCAAACGTATTTATAAATCTCTTGCTCTTAATTTGATCCAGTCAGAGTAATAAGCCACGTCGGTAAAAACTTCTGGCATGTTCTGGGGTACATCACCATCTTCTTTGCACGACTAAAAGATAAGGAAATTTTAGTTTAGATGTACAGTTGGAACAGCCTATAGGGATAAAAGTTTGCATTAGAATACTATTTGAGATCTCCTGCATTACCTCAGGCCAAGCAGCAAGTCCAGCAAGATATCCTCCATTCAGTGCCTTTGCAGGTCCGCCAAGGTCAGAATAGCAGTGAGAGTTGCGGCCGCTGGCTGCTCTAGCACACATCGAAGTAGACGTTACCAAAGTGTAGTCGGGATATCCGCGGTATTCGTCAGCACACTCTTCATCCGAAATAATAGAAATCGTCTTCTTCTGAAGAATCTCGGTTTTCCCCTGCTCTGTTCCTGAGACATCTCCCCACCCACAGAACTCTACATCTCCTGTGGTAATCTGACCTTGAGCAGGAAGCTCAATTGGCTGCACAACATCTGTCAGCTCAAATGGGTGCTCGTATCCAATGATCGCTATATTTCCAGATCTATTAACGAAGTTGTAGTCAGGCGGGAACATGGCGCGGTTAGGAAGTCGCATTTGGACATCGTCGGAACGTTCACCATCTTGAAGCTCTCCGACAAACAACTTGTGTCCCATAAATTCTCTTGCATCCAAAGTGCTGGCGCAATATGCGTTGGTCACCACAAATTGCCTTCCCTCAGAAACAACTAATGCACCAGTGCATAGTGTATAGTTCCAGTCGTTTAGTCCGGTAATCCTGACCTGGTAAGGAAACTCTCCTCTTTGTGCGTCTTCTCCGTCAATAATTTTTACTGCAGGGTGCGCTGAAAAATGGCAAAAAGAAACTTTAGAAAACTTAAGTTCTGAAAAATAGACTGAAAGAAACCGGGAAATTTTTATTGTACCTGCAGAAATAGCAAATACCCCACAGATGGTAGCTAATAGCGTAATTGTCTTCATAATGTCAGGAAGTGCGATTTGAAATAAAGTGTTTCCTGTCGCAATTTGGTAAATTGTGATTATCCACAATGCAGGTGGAAGCAAATTTATTCCGAAATGCTTAGCTCGATAATACTGAAATGTCTGGTAGTTCGATTTGCTTTTATACTAACTTACATGTAAGCAGACTTCATAAAAATGAGAACATTTAAAGAGAACGGGTGATGCAATTTACCTTCTAGTTTTCATTTATTTGATAAAGTTGCACATATGCTGGGAAAAACGTGCTGTTTGCGCATGGCATCAAAATCGGACACTTTTATTAAGTACCGGAGTGAGTAACATTAATATTTGTAGTTGTAGTAGCCACTTCAGGTGAGGGGGACCCCGAGACGTCATCTCAATTAAATCAGCTTTTCATGTCTGGGCAGGTATTGGGTAGCATATTTACCAAATTTCATTTAAAATTGACGGACAACAAGTGCCACTATAACAGATATAGGATGCAAAGTGGGGGCGTGCTTGATTAAACTGATAATAATAATGATAATTAATGTATACTAGTGATAAATGTCTACTAAAAGTATTTAGCACTTCATTCTGTACATAATTGCAGTGCTTCAAAGTTTTACGTGTGTTTTAATGAACTCGCGTTAATTAGGTTCTATACTGCAACTAAAGAGGTTAGTTCCTTTGATTGGTAATGGCTATTATCCACCTTGAAAATGTCTGCTGTCCAATTATTTCAAGTCATAACACAGGTCACAGGCTGAGAATTCCCGAGAAATAATTTAGTGCATTTTATGATCTTGTATGCCAAGGAATGTTTTAGAAGAAACAAGTCAGAAAACACATTCTAGCACGTATCACGTATGAGCTTTTTATTAAAATGTCACTACTAAATTGAAAAGTTTTAATTTGAACTAGGGAAAAGTAGTATCAAAATAGTCTTTGCTTAAACTGAAGTGTGCATTGCTGTTTGATTTTTGCTACTGCTACGTGAGTTAAGTAATTATTTGTAGTACAACTGTTGCAAATTGTTATGATAATATAAAGTCGGTAAACAATCAAAACTAAAAAGTCTAGTGTAGAGCGTTATAACCATCAAAGGTATGTTTTTTCGCGCTATACATATATAAAGCTTTATTAATTGATTTTCAGCTTCACTTTATCCCAAAATCAAATATTTTTTTTCTTTAGTAAATATAAGGAAAATATAGAGGTTGTGTTAATAATACACGACATGAGATGTATAATGCTTTTGCTACATAGGCGGCAACATAAAACGGTAAATTGGGGGTTTAGCTGCATTTTCCTGACAGTCATACAGCTTCCAAGTAAGATTATAACTAGAATATTTTAACTTGCAATAATTTTTGTGCAATAAATATTTTTTTGCTAATTATTAATTTTTTGGCTTGATGTATTATGTTATTATGTAAAATATAACTAACAGCATCTTACGATGCAAATTTTAAAATTACGGCTGCAAATTAGTTGGGGTATGACGCATTAGAGCCGAATACGCATTTCTTTCCCTTTCATTTCGCCTTGCAAGTTCAAGCCGAAAATTTTGCAGAAGCATAGCTATACATTAGCTGGATGCAAAGAAACGAAGTAACGTCATTATTAACACACTCCAAAGCTTCCCGTTTGTTTTGCGGCTAAAACATACTTTATTGGCAGTAGCTTTCTGGTATTTAATTTAGTATTTTGTCCTTACCTAGGTCTTAAAATTTAACCTATTCTATTATGAATGTAGGTATAGTCAATATTATAATACTAAATGTATTATTTATTAATGTATAGTACAATTCTTTTTTTACAAATCTATTATACTTGCTTTAATCCAGTCAATGTATTTGGCTACATCGACATATACCTCTGGCAAGTCTTGTCCCCCAGTGTCCTCTTCACAATCCTGAAAAATTAACAAATTTTATACAACAAATAAATTTTGTAATTTTAAAGTAAAAAATACATGGTTTGGCACAGAATTTATTAACTACCTCAGGCCAGGAAGCAAGTCCAGCGAGATATCCACCCTTCAGGGACACTGCAGGTCCTCCAACATCAGTAAGACAGTGAGAGTTGCGGCCACTAGGTGCTCTAGCACATATTGAAGTAGA
>JAHZND010004435.1:0-25472 GCA_027744115.1 Acrocyrtus sp. NNG-2020 | reverse complement strand
ACTTCAAAATCATTTTCTTTTCTCTCTTCTCATCCCCCAATTTCGACTTCCAAGAGCGAATTTCGCTCTGCAGCTTTAAAACACGACTAGCACAACCACAGCAGCTCATTTTTCCAGCTTTGTACTTTTAGTAAAAGTTGTAATTTACCAGAATTTAAGCGTGAATTTTAATATCCCAAGCTAATTTTTACACTCATTAGTTTTGAGACTGTCCATATTCCATCAACAATGCTGCTCACCTACCACTCTTTGGTACTGGCACTCATAATTTGCTTATTTTGGCATACAGAACTTCAACAATGCAGCCACAGTGCGCCATTCACTGTTCACACACGAGATCTGCTCATTATTGAAGACAGGAAAACAAAAGGAAGGTGCAAAAATCCAAAGGAAGTGGTAACATGTGGTGTACGCGGAGTGCTGAGATGAAGCTTTTGGAGATGTGGCGAAAATAGAATGCACTACTGCAGGTGCCAACAACAGCTCTCCTGCATTGTACTCGAGTACTCGTGTACTACAGTAAGTCGTGTATATTTGGCTCTTGGCTCTCGTGTTTTTCCCCTTTACAAAATTATTTTTGTGTTTACTCCTACCGCGTTGCCCTCTACTTTCAATGGCAGTAGTGCGGAATGGTGGCTCTGGCTTCCAACTTTCCAACGCCAATTTCCAGGTTTCGGAATCATGCGAAGCACTAACTTTTAATTACTTGCGTAAAATTTCAAAATTAAAATATTGTACAGTTGAAGTAAGGTTACAAGTTACAATGCAGCGCAGTTACATATGTAAGAGTTTGACGTTGATTAATATTTTTAAAAGATTGGAATTAGCCAAATATGTTGAGGTCCATGGCTTTTGAGTCCTTCGTGTGTGTTTTCCGCGCAAATGAAATGTAGAGTTGCTGCAAATGCAAAGCTTTGTTACTGAATTATTCCAATTATTTAGGTGAGGTGGTATTGTTTATAAATTATAAAAGACAAAATGAGCTTGTCGTAACTTTAAACTGTGATAGCAGCGGTGATTGCATCTATTTCGTGGACAATCAATAAATTGAGGTTTTCGGTATTCATGTATATCTATGAAACAAAATGCATAAATAATGAGAAATGACAATGAGCAATTCGCATTCACTGCAATTTTAATCTAACCGTAATAGCCTATAGGTATGCCGGTTGATCATTTCACATTGACTAGCTGAGCGATAGACGAATAGTAATAGCTAGGGGAATGGCAATGACGGTTGGATTTTGGATTGATGAAATATTTATGATTTTGACGTTACAAATGTTGGGGGTATACTGAGACTTGCAAAGGAAAATCTGCACTATTTGCCCATTTGTCAGTTAGCTATTTTTTGGTTGTAGATATTGTATTAAATACGTTGTACAGTTTTGCGCACAGGTGTGGTGGAGGATTGTGAACAGGAGGATTGCATTATAAATGGCGGAAATAATTGCAATCAGATGTATTATGCGCTTATTCCAGGAATGAGTTGATTGCCACTTCCGTCGTCGCTGAACTGTTGTTAAAATGGTTTAACATTGTTACCAGCGCATGGACAAATCGATGCAACAGGAGACAAATATGTTCTAGTCAATTATGTAGTTGATTAAAGAAAGCGTCACCACACTCTTGTTTAATGTTGCATAAATATTCCATGTCACTTTGAGTGTATGAATGATTACAATGATTCTGCATCCACAATTTACTCTTTCGCAACCAGCCAATAAGTGACGACTGACAACTTTGTCAAAATAGGTATTTCTAAGGAAGTCGAAGTACTAACAGTGTATAAATTCATTAAAAATATATCTGATACCGTTAGCTATAATGAAAAAAGCCGTTCTTCAGGGATTTGTTATTATTTTAAGCTTGTTGAAAGAAAGTAAAGGGTTTCGAAGTGTTGTTCCAGATTATGAGCACGACTACACTGTATATTCCGAAATGGAGAAAATTGCTCTCGAGCGGGTTTGTTTGTATTATTTACGGATATAAATATATCTATCGGTTCATAATATTTTACTATAATTAATTTTTTTAAATGTAGTTTAGAGATGTTGTACTAGAGAAAATTAAGCCCACATTACCCCAAAATATGCTGACGGACATGTACTTAATTCGATGGCTAAGAGGTAAATAAATATGGACGTATTTAATAGCTGACTAAGCTAATCTTAAATCAGTTATTTATTTTTAATTACTTTTAATCCTGGCTTAGAATAAGAGTTTCTTTTTACACAAACTCAAGTATTTTATTAAAGCGTAAAGACACACGTTACTTTTTGTTACATTTAGCCAAAGACCTGAATATTAAGGAAGCCCAGCAAATGCTCACTGCTGTAAGCTCTAATTTTTAAAAAAAGATTCCTTATTACGTTAAGCTAATTTAGCTAGTAGCTACTGAACAAATTAAGTACATATTCAGATCTCAGAGAGTGAAGAAACTTTTAATCTCGATAAATGGTAAATTTATAACAGAACTTAAACTGGAGAAAAGCGAACAGAATGGACACCGTTTTATCGGAGGATTGGACTGATATGCAAGAAGATTATCCATTTGACAATGACACATTTGACAAAAAAGGCCGTCCTAGTGAGGAGAAAATAATCCATCTAATAATTTACTACTTTATGTATCTTAATTCAATGCAATGTGCACGTTTACCAATTTACCACTATTCTCATATTTGCACGTCCACAGTTGGCACTGTTAACTTGGGGTCATGGAATATATTAGCTGCAGCTATAGCTGGAAGAATGCCGCGATTGACCAGGTTAATAAGAATGAAATGGAACGTATAATCATTATATAACAAGTAACAAGTAACAAGATACCTAATAATACACCTAAACTTTTCTGACTAGGTACATGGCAAGTCTCCTGGAGTCTTCGGCCACAAACGTAATGATGCTACAAGATAAAGGGGTGAATGTGACTCAATTTAAAATTTTGTTAAACTTGGATGGATTTAATGGTATTCAGCACACGTGTCCAGTATGTAAGTACAGTACAGCATAAAATATTAGTATACAATCTGAGCAGCTACCTATAATATTGGGACTTAATTGAAATTGAACAGCTACCTTTACTTGCTTGTTAGGTCTGCCGGCTTACACGACCTTCGTTAACGCTATCCAAAATTATTATCCTGGATATGCCCATAAAGTAATTCTAATCAATAGTAAGTAAATGACTGATCAAAATCAAATTAGACTCTGCTCTAGTCTAGCTAGGACGCAATTGCAATTTGGTCATTCCTTGCAGCTCCAATAGTCTTCAAAACGGTGCTGGACATTATTCAGCCACTCTTCACTGCTAGGACCCGACGAATTCTGAGAATTTTTGGGACTGATAAAAAGGAATGGATGACTTATTTAAATAAATCTATAAGGTATGCTCAAACAACACATTTACGTACTCATGATTGACACAACAATTCAATGATTTCTTATTTTTCCAAAGTTATTTGGTAATCCAAATCTAATTTTTACTTTGTGATCTTTTTAACATCTCAAGCGTACATCAAAGGCATCCAGAATTTGGAGGTGTCAAAGCATATCAATGGTGAAAGGCGAATCTGTAGTTGCTGTCATGTTGAGAAGTGAAGAAAGAATAAAAATGCTCGGAAAGAATTTCGTCATCAGGCACAGGAAAAGCACTGACTTTCACAATATTTTATTGCTTTATAAGATTGTGCCAGTAGCATTTATGTATATCTTTGTTTCTGAGAAAATTAGCAAGCTGAAATCACAACAGAACATATTGTATATAAATTAGTTTATGTTTCGATACTCGAATTAAAATTGGAATTAACGAAAGCTGTTTTAAAATCTTCCTAGAAAATTAGTTTTGTTAGCCTACACAACAAAGTGAGTAACATTTTTTTAATGTATGTAATGTATACATTTGAAGTAAATGAGAACTAGAAATTTGAAATCACAAAAACATCCTTCTCTTCTTAGCAAATTGTCATGAAGCTGACACTATTCCCCCGCCAGTTTCATCGCTGTAATTGACCTGCGGTGGCAGCAGAGCTTTGATGAGTGACGAAGATGATGAGGGCTGAGGACTTATCACATCCATTTTATTGAGGCGAACAGAGGCGTTTCCATTTCTTCTCATGAATTTCGGCATTTGCTTTACATTGACTTTTGTGCTTCTGGCTTTGTCAACACCCTCGTTGATACTAAGAATTCGTCCTCCAGCCATTATTCCTCTGACTTGGTTGATGGCATCCTCTGTTATTTGTAGGCAATAGTCCGTTTTTAAATAGTAGAGATCAAGTTCACTGCAGAGTTTTATGAGGCTTAAGTCGGTAATCTGCAAATAAATAATTTAAAAATGGTTTGGTTTAAAATGTGCGCACATTCTACACAAACTTGACCTTACGTCAGAAACAAAGATAACTGATACCTGAAACTATTAATAATGGCTCACCTGATAAGAGAGAAGTTGTAGGTGACGGAGACTTTTGCATAGCAAAACTCCATATAAGATTGAGAGGTCAGAGATTTTAGGCGATCCTAACGAAAGACTTCGTATATCTGGAATTGAAGAAACGGAATGGTTTAGAAATTTTAATAATATTTTGATTCGTTCATGCACTATGAAACAAATGATGTAATTATATTCACTAAATATGCTCAGTCTAAATCTTTAAATAGTGGTAGTAATTAAAATGTGCATTACGGATACATATAAATTTTGTAGCGATTATTTAACGCACGTTTTAAAGATAATATCAGCAACGCAGCTTAGCTCAAAAATAATTGTGTACGATTGCGTTGCTTTTAAATGTCATTTTTAATTTGTTGATCTCTATACAAGCTTGCAAGCATAACAGAACTTCATCTTATAAATTGCTCAATGCAAACAGATAAAATCAAAAGGGAAATGCGTAATCGATCATTAACGGCATCCACAGGATGTAAGCAATTATAATAGTACACTAAAACATTTCGAATAATTATGTAGCCACGTGTGAATATAGCAATGACGTAGCTCAGATATTCAAATAGCCCTGAAATGTGTATCCACTTTTCCACCGTATCAAAACGGCCAAGCTTTTTTGCGTTTGAAATCCAAAGTTTCTTTTATACTTACGTTTTAGACATGAAATTTCAGGTTTCTCCTTAAATCTCCAAAGCTCCCGAGCATCCATTGAATTTTGACTAGAAGCAAGCACACTTTCTTTAATTCCCGTGATTCCACTATCCGTATAGAGACCATCCAACGCATCAAACTCTTCCAGTGCTGGAAACTCATTAAACACTTCCATCATCGAGTCATCACACAGGTTCTCCAACTTTAACTTTCTCACTTGTGGCAGCAGTACAGCCAATAACCGGATTGTCACACCGGCTAGTCCTTCCACGGAGTACTCCTCACGCACTCGAAAGCTTTCGATTGGTAATGGTCTCCTACTATGGACAGCTTCCATGGCTAAAGCTCTTTGTAAATTTATACGAATGAAAGTTAACTCTTTGAGATTGGGCGTCTGTTCCAAGAACTTTAAGGAACCTTTAAGACCATTTAAGGTTAAACTTGAAAGTTGGGTTAGCTCTGGTGTAGTGAACTCTGCAGCAGCTGAACAGCCTGGTTGAAACTTTAACTTTAGCACTTGTAACGAGTCCTGCACACTGCTTAATAGTTTGTGCAAAGTGGAACTGGTAACGTCAGACAAAACAGTGAGATCCAACTGTCGAAGAGGGAATCCTCTTAAAGTTAGCTGATGAATGCCATGAGTCCTCAGTCTCACATTAAAATTTAAACACGACAGTTTAGACAACTTTAACTCTTTAGAATCTATTATGGCTTGGGCAATGGCGATTTCCGCCACGGATGGCATGTGTACAAGATCATCGGCAAGATCATAGTTTCCTGCTTGACATATGTATAGTATAAAGTTCATCGGGAGAGCACTGTTAGAACAAGGTTTAATTGCTGATATCACTTCCACATTAGGCGATATTCGGAGAATGTCTCGTAGGAAGCATGTTGTCCCCTCTGCTATGGACGATAAAATGTTTAAACGAAGCACTCTGATTTTTGGAAGGATCATTGCTGGAGAGCGCACACTATGCTCGTTTGGTTCATACGAGCAATCACTTTCAGTAAGGAACATCCCACAATCTGAATTAGTTCTCGTTTCTAGCCTTAACTCTTCCAGGTTGGGAAGCTTTTCAAACAGTAAGTCTCTCAACTCGGTTTCCTTCCATTTGACACGATTAAAACAGATGCACTTTATTTTGGAACCGAATGCACAGAAAAACTCTTGCACTGCAGATGAACCTAATTCTAGGTCGCCTTTAAGTTCGAAATTTGTATGAACTCGGGGTGTCGTTGAGTAGAACTTTGTGTGGAGTTTTAGGCTATCCTCGCCTTCCAAAATAAACTTTGTTTTTCGACGGAGATGCTTCCATGCTTCCTCGTACCATTGGGTGCAGACACCACGAAAGGACTTGAGATCGGGAACTGAGAGATACGAGGCGACTTCATCAATAAGCTGAAAATAAATTTGAATTAAGTTTAATTAATTAGAATGCAAAAGTATCCAATAGCCTTCGTCTCAAGTCAGACATTAAGTTGTTTTCTATGATAAATATATGACAATGACATTATTCCAGTAGTAGCTTACGCTTGGTATTAGTAGCGGATGTGGATTTCCTTCCAACAAAAACTGGAACCCTTCTGGAATGTGCCGATGGCTCCTTCGTGGCCTTGGCTTCTTTTGTAAACTTGGTAGCATTTTATTTTTTCATAGAGTACCACTTTCACATTAAAGTTTCTCATTCGGCCTTCTAAAGTATTTATAGTCGAAAAGTTTTAAATTTTCAAAAATTTCACTGTTCTCACAACACCCCCGAATAATCCACTACTCATTTCTCCAGGTAGAAAGATATTTTTAAGTAATAAGCTTACACAGTTTTACGTTACAGTTGTAATGTATTTACTTTTAAATTAAAAGGCGAAGTGAAATAAATAAAAAGTAATAAATAAGTAACGGTGCACGTAGTAAATGCAGCTTTGATGTGTCCTGTCAAAAAGATTCCAATCACACACTAAATCTATTACACCTCCTCACATCCAGCTTCACTGACGTACCGCTTGACAATGACAATCGAAATGGGCACGCTCTCCTCTCTACACTCGGATTGCATTACATGCCAATTTCTGAATTGTGTATCGTTTCTACCCAACCACCACCGCAAAGCTTACTTCTGCAGAGCGTACGAACTATTAAACGCAGAAGAGTTGATGATGAGGAGGGTTGGTGGTGATATAATACTGCACTTGGATGGCGAACGATGAAGGCGATGATTACAACTGTGATACTATGAGAAAAAAAATGTGAGTTAGTGACAAAACTGTGTTAGATATAGTTGGAGATGATGATCTCAAACTAGACATAGACCTAGAAACCTTTGCCTTTAATCTGCTTCGCTTCACATCGCTTATTTTCAGCTATGTGAGAAACACAACTCTCCATTACCTATGAGAAAGAAGAGGTATAACGTAATCTCGTGTGTTTGCCTTCTATGTTTATGTGAATTTTATATATTACTCACTTGGCTAATGTAATAGAGTACAGCGCAACACATACTTAGCTTATCATAAAATAAAAGCATTAGTTAATGTGGTAATTTTTATGTACTAGCTAGGCAAGTGCAGTGATCACATAATCAGTTTTGGATTTTGCTCCTTGATGAAAAAAACTTGCAGAAGAGGGACCGTCACCACACAGACTTGCTGCGCTTTGCGGCTGGGTTAAGTTCACATGCACCTGCTTCACCCAGAATGAAATACTGCCAACTACGCGCTAAGGTTGATGCTGATAATACGAAAATGATGAGAGGAGTAGGTATTCATACGCAACCGAAGAGGAAAGGATTGCGTTATCTTCAGTTTCATTTTTTTTCTTTTCTGTCATTTTATCTCACGCACAGAGAACTTGAGCTGTGCGCCATTCTCATTGCCAATAATAGGCATGGAATTGGATATCTGTTGTGGCTGTAAATTAGTCGGATTGCCTTTTGGTAACTGCGATCGGGTGACTGCGGCGAGTTGTTATTCTTGTAATTACGAACGTTTGAAGCGTCCATTAAATTCTTTTCTTTCATAGGTAATTAAGTATTTGTTTATTGGTACAATGTATAAGAGTCGATCATGTACAACATTTTGTAGAAGGCTATATAGCTGCTCTTAAAATGGCTGTAACTGCTACGTGGGCTCAATAATTTGTAATCGCTAATGAGCTACGAGCTGACCCTTTATATTAAGATGCTAATTGATTTTTATTTCATCGTAAATATAAGTTGTTAAGTAGTTAAGTTGCTGGTACAGGATGCTCTGTTGTCGGTAGTAAAAACAGAACATAAACCGCACACGTAATACCTAACTAAGTTAATTGCTTTGTAAAGCAAGGTGCTCAATTTAAAAGTGGATTCCTATAAAATACGCTTAATTACACTGGTATAAAGTAGGGATTACAATTTAATTTCAGATAACTACTAGTTAATGATTTTTCTTTGCAAAACTAGTGATCATATGTCCACTTTAGTGAAGCTAAGTGTGTATTGAGCAATAGCCCATCTTACGTCCACCTTTACTTGAGCAACAAGATTCTTTTGGAAAACTAGAAGATTTTCGTAGTTTTTCTTATCTCCCACCCAGATTCACACGACCAGTTTGCATTTGGCAAGGAACTTGCCCTATCGTTTTCATGAGTCATGAAAAATTAGTTGTTTCATCACCCTCCGGCTGCAATTATCAATCAGACCAAGTAAAAAATTCTCTCAGCCAGAACCACCTAAAGAGGAACGAGGAACCTTTTCTCATTTTCACTTCCCACAATTTATTCGCGCTTATTTCCAGCTTAATATAACCATTATCATCATTAGCCTTATTGTAGAATCGCAACAGCCACTACCACTCTTGCCCAACAGCTCACATTCTCAGCCTCGGCAGGTAAACATTTAACTGGACAAACCATTATTGCATTATTGCAACAAACTCAAGATTATCTCATAAATTGCATAATAGCAACAAATTCAAGCCGACTCTCCTTCTCAGATAAATATTAAGAACATATTGCTCAATAACTTTCAACGAGCTCTTGCATTTTCCATAGAATAGGTTTGCCTACTTGTTCTAATCTTCTTTTAATTCCCAAGAAACATCCTCCTTTATATTTTCTCCGCAGAAAATCACTGATCATATCATTTTTCAGGTTAACTCGCACGAAACTCTAGCATTTATTTAAAGGAAACAGCACAGATTGCAGCATATCAACCCAAAGAAATTGACTAGAAGCTGTTTTTCGCACAGAAACTTAAAATCATGCAAATATGTTTATGGATTTTCATGGATGAAGTATTTTACAGCATTTCACAAAAAATGTTTGAAAAATGCTCATCGTCGCATTACAATCATATCAGGGTAATCAGTAAGTGCCCAAGCTAGTTATGAAATCATAGACACTTTTGCATATTTAATCCTGGGAACAGCAAATATAAACTGAAAATTAAGCAAGATGTTCATTATCAATGATAATAAATAGAAGAGAGACTGAAACTGAAATATATAAAAAATATATTAAGTTGGAAAAACGAACATTAATTATAGGTGGACGAAAGCAAGCAGCAGCAGTGCAGTTCAAAGGAGAGCATTTTTGCTATTGCTGTGTAAAAATGAATTAAGCAATCGCTTCTGTATTTCACGTAGTATGATTGTGGGAGAAAACCTACGTCTTTCAAATGAGCTGCATGTCCACACACATGTTGAAGGTACAGCTAAATTTCAAAGTTCTTCCATGAGCCCATGAGCCAAGCGTCTTTTTTCACATACAACATAGGGCAGAGGCTCCTCTCCGAAAAGTTGATCGACTTTTGTGACTGGGTGATGAACTCAAGTTTACTGAAGTGACCTTTCGGTAATATTGCATGAGCATTTTTTTATGCAATCAATTTCACCACTGAGCAGCCAGACCAGAGTGCCACCGTCATATCAGCACCGCAATGGAGGCATTATTACTGTACAAGAGGAGAGGCGGGTATAGATGATGTCTGACGTCTGATATGATATAGTACGATGCGATAACGCAATTGAAAATCTTGCGTTTGGCAATACTACTACATCTGATAAGGGCACGACCCATCTTCACCTTCCCATCTGCTTTTATCTCGCCACCCGTTTCAAACTTTGTTTCATTTTGACAAGCAGTGACAAGGGATTAGCCCAATTAGGTAAATTGCGTAAAAATAACTGCACAGTTGGCACTTTTGGCAAGAATAAAATTCCTTTATGATAGTCTTGCGTTAGAATCCCTTCATCTCTCACATGCCGACTTGCTAGACGTAAGCAAAAATGCACTTGAGAGCATAAACCTATTCACAATTCTTGAGAGTAGATTTCAAAACAGAAATGATTGATTACGGGTGGGATATTGTCAGATATCTACTCAACTTTGTATAGTTATGGTTAGCTTACCCCTGGTTATGTTGCAGAGGTCATCGCGATAAATGCTTTGAGCCTAACGTTGAGCACAAGATTTATTCGTGATTGCGTTTGAACTCATTTCGTTGCAAAAAGGTTTTTTACACTAATCATTTGTCAATTATAGTTACACATACTTCGATAAGCTCTTTTAAGTTCCTCAGGTGAAATTATTGCTTAATAGTTACAAAAAATACTTTGTACTATGAGCTAACCAGCTATAGCTAATAAGTTAGGGCTTCACTTTGGTATGCGCACTTCCACACTCGCCATTCCGTGTCACACTCGTTCTCCTGTTGCGGCGCAAATGGTTATCGCAAATTGCACAATTCATCACCGGTTTTTAGTAAGTAGTTACGTATTTTCCGCTCAAGAGAGAGACATGAGTATGGCATGACATACAACCGCATTTTATAGCCCGGCTTAACTTTTACCTCTACGGCTTGTAGAACATCTCACATTTTAAAACGAGGGCATGTTTTTTTTTGAATGATGAAAGTGTGCTCTTCTTCTGTCATTCATTCATTGTCACCGCAGTCACTACGTGCCAAAAAAAGTTCAATCTATTACACAAGACGTTAACTTAAGTGATAGTTCATTTTCAAAATGTTCCAGCTTGGGTTTTTGTGTAAAATGAAACAGGAAATAAAAAAATGAGCCCAAGTTTTAAATACAGCCTTTTGATGAAGTTGGGAAATTCATGCGTTTATTTTTCTTCTGGTTTATTTTACATAAATGGCAAAAATATTGGCAACTTGAGGACAAAATATGTTGTAACTTTTCTGTGAATTTTAAAAATTGCCTAACCCTGGATAAATATCCTTAGTAAATTACGGAAGGAGAGAGTTTGCTGACAAATATTTATTACGCAACTATTTATTCTGGATTTCAATTCAAATTTTTATGGGACACTCTGTCAGAATGCTGAAGCTGAGTGGAGTGATTTTGACAGCAAGCGATTAGCATAGGTTTTGCAGTTGTGGGTTAAGCTAAAGATTATGCAGATAAAAGGAGTTCCGCAACATCTTCGCCTTATTTTATGATGATATAATGACACAGATCGCATGAGGTTATTTATTCCAAGCATATGAGATATGTAATTTTTACCATGCGAAATGTTCTAATACCAGACACGATACGAATAAAATATTAGGCAATGCAGCAATCAAAGTGGTGGTAGGTTATGAGTAGGGGAAAGTATGGCTACATTTAGAGAATATGTGACTTTTATGACAACATCTTCAAAGTTTGCAATTGGCTGTCATCATGAAATTAATGCCCATGCTGTAACTCGTATAAGCGAGATAAGTTTCCATTAGCCATGATAAAGAAACGCAAACGTAGAGAAGAGAATGGACAAAAGTCAACCTCGCCAAGTGAACTGCAATCACCCACAAAAAAGAAGAAAGAAAAGGGCAAGTAGAAAAGAAAGGAGAGAGGACAAGCATATTATGAGCCAACTCATATAATGCAATTTATAATGCCATTTCATAATTAAGATATCTTTCATCATGTATGAGCATCACTCTCTTTTTTAAAAAAGTGTTTTGTGTGTCCAGCCCCAGTGTCTGACCCGAAAAAAAACTTTCAAGTCAATAGCCTTCCGAATGAGGACAAACGGTCATTAGCAAAAAAAAGTTTATTTTATTGATATAACAATTTCAGTTTTTCTCTTAGCGTGTAGCTCTTCCAAGCATTATGTATCCTTTCCAGGTTTACTGCTATTGCTAACCTAACATAAATGCTACGCACGAGAGTGACATGCTCTGAAATCGTGCATAAAGGAAAGGACAAGAGAAATTTGTGGTTTGAAAATAAGCATGTTATAGTGGAAGTTGTGGCAGTAACGAGATAATCAGGGGATTGGGCAATAGCAGAATTCATAGTCCACACTCCAACATTAAATTATTAAGTCACCTAATTGATAAAGATGCTGTTACTAGTTATGTGCTCCTGCGTCATTTGTATAGAAATGTCATTGAGTAGGGCGGGAGCCTCATTTATACTACTTTACATTTGACTTTGTGGACCATGTTGACAGAAAAGTACAAGTGCAGTAAAAAAAATTAATTGGATAATTAGCGAGGTACAAAAGAGGCACATACTAGAATTGAGAGTGAAGATTTTGCAATTGAAAATGTAATACTGGATCAGTCGGCGGTTTCAAATTGCCCCGAAGAACTGCATACTTCATTATTACTTTTAAATGAGTAGGGTTCTCCTCCTTCAGTCACGAATCACGACAGTGACAAATCAGCCATGACCCAACCCATTTCCAAATTTTAAAAGGTGCACACTTCTGCAAAGGTCAGCGGATGTTGAAAGGTGCCCATTATAAGCTCAACAATAAAATGAAATTACCACAATAATCTGACTGCGATATTAACAAATATCGTACTGTGATATTACTCCACTTCGTATGTCAGTTGGCTTTAGGCAAAGCAATAAAAGGTGAATTGGCATGAACGAATTTTATTTTCAAATTGGGGTGTCCTACTAAAAATGAAGTGTTACGTAAGTCCATCACCATGAACATAAACAGCTGCCTGTCTGCCTACCACACTAACTCCATTCGACACCGTTGTTGCCAGTTGCCACCAATCTATCCTCTGCTATTAGTGGACCGTTACTTTTGCCATTCAATTTCAGTGCTTGCTTGCACTACATCTTTTTCTCCTCAGCTCCGCATGATTTAGTGCTATGAATGGATGAGAGACTTACACTAGAGGACTGGGTTAAGGCATTCATTGCAGATTTTCGTTAGAGGAGATTAGCCAAGCAAAGTTACATTTTTGGGAAAAGAGAGAGGACCTCTTTGGCAACAGGCAAAGAGATGCAAATTCTGCTCAGAGAAATGTACCAAAAACGATGCGAATAATGTAGCAGTTCGTTTCAATGTTAAGATCCTCATTAAAAGTTAAGCAATCTTTTCACTGCCACGTTTTGACGTAATTTGCGTGCACTTGATCAGTTTAATTTAGAACGGTGTGGGTTCCCCTCTCGAATACATGTTTTCAGTGTGCCGTGTGCATTGGTATTATATAAAGCAATGGTGGCATATACAAACCTATATGCCACTATTTACTAAAGTCAATTAATTTTTACTACCTAATCACGCTCTCTAAAAACAATATCAAACCGCTGTCGTTAATTTACAGAATGGATTACTTGTACGAAATGTGCGTGCCCAATTCTAGAATTTGTTGGGTCATCACGCGAACTTGACTTTTGCCAAAAAAAAACTTGATCTTGGCCATCAAGGTACATAAAGCAAAACGTAAAAATTGCTAAAATTATCTACTACACCGCTCACACTCATTTTGACTCTAGACTTCTATTGTAACAGAGCAAATAAGTTACAAGAAATTATTCAGCTTTAGCTGCTCTTGCTCTAAAGGGCAGAAACTCTTACGCAGGCAAAGATCTACCTAAACTAACCCAGCGCAATATTCAATGTCAACCGTCATTATCACCAACTGATGTAACGCCACAGGCTCGCGAGAGAGATTTCATGCATGAAGAAGAATAATATTTTACCCTTTTACTAACTGATATGATAGCTGAGGAGGATAATGACGATCATCATGATTAAGTAATAAACAAAGTGAAGCTCTTATATGTTCATCGCAACTGACAAGTCCCCTCCTTCACAGTACGAGTACGCGCGTACTACACTCTCCCAGCAATCAGAAGAGAGGCTGAGTGAGCAACCACAAAAATAATCCTATGCAATAGGTTAAACAGCAAAATACAAACAAAACAACATTGCAACCGTTCAATTGCATATTGCAAGCAGACACGTTGAGTCCATTGAACAATAGGTGAGTAGACGGATTGCATTATACTCGGCTTTACTTGTGAAAATGGATTTTACCTTTCAAGCGCACCATATATACGTGCATAGTCACTATACCTATTCATCAACTTATCATCGTTTTTACTTTTAGGTGATGCGATGCACTTGATGATGGCAGTGTGGTGGTGATGCTGATGTCGACGAGATAATGCAATCCCCAAATGATTGCATAGTAGGGCAAGAGCAGAGAGTGACTGTTTCGTTTCTGCTGCTGCTGCTCCTTTGCAATCGCGCAGCAACAGCAACACACTATGAAAAGGGGATAGGGGAATTGTTAGGCAATCCGTTTGTTTTCGCATCTGTTCAATTTGCTTTGTTGGGATAACATTACCTACGTGGAATGGTACGCGGTTGGTATATGGAATATCCTTTTTTTAATTTTTAAATATTAGGTTGCTTATACTGGCCAAGGTGAACTGAGGGCCATGAGACTTCACAATTTAAAAAAATATATTTTTTTTGAAAGAAAAGTAAGTTACAGACGAAAAGCCAGATTTGCCATTGCAGATGCCTATATATACTTGTGTAAAAAGAAGCATTTTATTTGGCAGAGGGTGAGGGTAGGAGCACGATGCATAAAATCGCAGTCTAAATGGAAGGGTGCACCCTGTTCTAGATACAAAAAATGACAATGTTGGACATGTACGCATATAATGCAATACTTGCGATAACAATGCTCAAAGAGACACCATATGAAGGTCAAGCCGGTTGGTGCTCGTCGCAGCCTTATAGCGTTTTCATTAAAAAAAAGAAATTTAATTAGCTCAATCATCACGAAAAAGTCAGCGTGTGCCTGAAAGTCAGCATTGTTATGTCATGTCGCTGGCCTAATTGAAAAGAAGAGTTGGTGATGATGATGACGACCTATTTTCAAAGGTATGATCATAACTTCTCTTGGAACGTTTCAGAGATATATCAACTTACCCTACTAAAAGGTCTGCAGTGACTGGTATATTCGCTTCATTGAATATTGTGTATCAGGTAGGCTCACTCCAACTGTCAAAATCAGACAGTAACCACATTGAGCAGTGTGTTACTGTTGCCTTGTAGGTCATTCAGTACAAAAAAAGTGAGAGGGAATCGAATGGGTAAACCATCCTTACCTAAATATATTTTTTGCTAATAATGCTGCATAACTAGGTGCATGTTATCCAATCCAACTAAACAAATCAATGAGTGTGCTATTTAGCAGTTATTGAATTTGGATTTTTAAGGGTAGCAGCAAGGAGACACACAGACCAAACAAGTAGCCACGCTTAAAAAAATAGCTGTTGTGAATTTAAACAGATGGCTTATAATTGTAATATCTTTGCTTCCACTTAAGACTAACTCTACAGCTAAAACTGGTGAAAATTATAAAATAGAAAGAATTTTACAGTATCTGCATGTGAGCTAGCAAAGATATGGTAGGATCACGTTACCCCACAATAAACAGGGCTTGATCATGATGTCGAGATCAAATGAGATTACGGTCTGACTCTGACTTACCACACCGTCCCTAGTTTTAGTATAAAAAAGTGTCATGATGTTGCAAACTTAAAGTAATAGAGTAAAAAATAAACAAAATGGTGTTGGTATAAGTGTCCTACTCTCTAATCCTAGTACATCAGCCAAGCACAGTTTTAAAAATTGTGACGAGGCTAAATTAAAAAAAAATAAGCTGCCTATACATTTCTGCGGATATATGATGCGATGAGTAGACAAAGATATGTCCGTGTAGTGAGTGGAGTCTACACAGTTTTTCTATTTCTATAAAAAAATCGCTCTTTTCGCTGTTTACGTGGCAAGCATTAATTACATGCATGTTTGCTTTTTTATTTATAGCTACAGCTTCACACAAATTGTGAGTATTGTCATGTGCAAAATAGCTTTCAGAAGGATTATAGAATGAAACCTTCTACTTATATGCTTTAACCTGTCACATGTCTCATACTTTGTACGGCCCTAAACCATACATCAATTCTTTATTGTCACCGTCATCCGTCACACCACTTGCAATTGGAATACACCTTGACTATTATTAAAACCACTTAGGTAATGCGACAACAATCATAATGGGCAAGGATAGTTTTTATTTTTACGCAATAAGCTACCTACGCTGTATAGCCCCGCTTACTCCTAAAGCATTCACAATTTCTGCTACTAATATCAGACGTATTTTTTGCAATTCTAAAATTTGCAATTTGTATTTGTAGTGCTTATACTAGACATAATTTGCAGTGACAAAACTAAATAGTTATGACTGTTATGAGGCACACTCCCTCTACTATACTCTCTATATCACTTACAGTTTGTAATTTTATAAGAAAAGTGCTTCGCTAAAATGCCTTGTCTTCGCGATAAACATAAAAATCGTAATCATTATCGTAAATGCTCATGTTTTAAGGAGACAATGTGTAATCAGCAATCGCAATAATTGGCCATATGTAGGTATTATTGCGCAGGGGTAGAGAAGGAGACTGGCTGTGTGAAAATACTGAAGCTATTGAAAAACTCAAACTATCTAAATGAAATTAAGCAGAGAGCAGCCCACTAACAAGGAGACATTATTATACTTTGAGTATAACCATTTAGCTATATTTTATACTGTCCTCGTAGGCACATATTGCTCATACTTACCATAATCATGAATATTTTATAATTTATGAGATGATAACATATGATGACATTCTTTCGCATTGTAGTCGTTATTGTGGGAGTTTTTTTTCTCTCTAGTCAGTTTTGCTAAAACATTGTTGATGGCATTCTACAAACAATGGGATATGTTGTGTACACAGAAATGATATTTGTTGCACTTGATAAAAATAAAGTTTTTTTTTTAAAATAAGAACGTTTGCAAACCTGCCCCAAACATTGTTATTACATGAGCTAAACTTGTTAAAAGGAATTTCTGGCTTGCTGTAGAAGGTTAGGCTACCCCTTTTGACAAGCTTCTACAGAGTCGCACTCGCTCTTGAAACGTTCACAGACACAAGACGAAATAATAATAAACAGCAATAATAAAAAAAATAGTTCTTTCTCACTCTCCATATTTCACAATTCTTTTTTCGAGACTAAATAGACATGATTACCCACGCATTACTAGTTTACGTTCCCAACGCTCTCCCTCTCACTATTGACTATCATATACCTATTCATATACGTACAAATTGCACTGGTCTGTATAAGTAAAGCATGAGCATGCACTATTTTTATGTGTTAGTGTGCTCCTATTTTTTCATAGACTGTTCTTGCAAATGTCACGACACAGTAATGTAAAGGAGCCTTTGCATGATAGGATGAATGATGATTCATCGCATCATCGCATGAAATAGTTTACTAAAATGGTAGTGGATTACTTTACATGCAGTAGGAACGCAGTACCCCTGAGCTGTTTATAAATGAGTATGCCTGAAATTAGCAGATGTGGAAGATAAGAGCACTTATCTGGTTTTGAATCGAATTAAGTTATATCGTACATAATTGAGTAGTGTTTGACAAATGGGCGAGCGGTAATGTGTGAGGATAATAATGGTACATTGGTAAATGCATTAAAGTTTATTGTTAGGATTTCATTAGCCTTTGAGCTAACGTTACGCATACGCATGTGCCCATATTTATCTCACTGTCATGTTGCGTTGCAAGCTATGCTCTAATCATACTGTTTGTAGTAATCGTAATCATAATATTCAGCATCATCTTCTTCTTAAGATTAATCATATATTGCGATCACTCCGACCTACCATTAACGCTTTTAGTATTAAGTAAACAGTAATGATGCAATGACAATGGAGGGAGGCAGCCATTGTTAAAAAATGCTATAAATTTTATTATTGCAATTTACTAATTTAAAAACAAATAAACAGCGCATTAGCTTAGCTACTTTAGAAGACAGAAGGAAAACACACAAGAAATAATATTTTGGAATGGATGTTGGAAGTTGGAATACCTATTCTTTTACAAGTATTCTTGTTACTAAAAATTCCCATATAGAGGAAAGAGGAGATACGCTTCTGTTCGATAATTGAAAGTTGGACAATGTACCTACATGTTTGTTACAGCTCTTGCTTTGTTTTTCGTTTGACCCTAAGAAGAACTAGGTACTAAGTAGTAGGTGTAGTATTGTACTGTATTATTTTTGGAAAAGAAGAAAGCAGAGAAGCACTAACTCTATGCTTGAGTTTGACGCCGAAAAGATTTAAAAATATATTCCTATATAATATTCATAAGAAGATGGAAGCAGTGGATCTTTGATGTGTTGTGGGTGCACGTTCCTTTTGACTCATCAAAGGTTCATCGTGATGGATTCATCAAAGATAGTATAAGGTTTTCTTTGTTAATGAGTTAAAAGCTGTTCTAATTAAGGTTCAATTCATGGTTGCTAGAATGAGGTAGCAGTATGCAAAATTCGAGCTACATACTTCGCGACTCTACGAACGACAAAATGGCGATGAAATGTGTATGTAATACTGCCACATCATCGCATGATTTAGAGCAATTCCATTCTTTGTTCGTTACTTCTCGCAATTTTCCAGCAATTCGTACACCAATGATTGGGGTATAATTGCAAATTACGTGCATAAAGACAATTTTCGCTAGTTTTGAAGGTTTTCTGCTGAAGTTTTCTTGGAGTAAGTTTTATTTACTTTTTGGTTAGCAGCTAAAGGTCTCATGCCTATATGTCTGCATTACATTACCTACCCATGTGAAAGGAAAGTCTGTCACTTTCTCCAAGTTCGTTTGTATTAAATTGGGCTATTGCATGAAAGACATTTATACCTACTACTATGTATAGACATTAAATATAAAGTACCTATATCTTGCTTTCATCGGACATCGAAACTTTGTACTGACAATGAATATAATTTGTTTGAGGGACACGGTGACTTCTTAATTGTTCCAACTCTCATTGATCGTGAAAAGTTTTGGGCTGGTATATGACTATGTTCAAAGTTTTCCTGGAAGGTTGGGTATTTTGGAGAGGGAAGTATGCTCCCAAAATGACACATTAAGTCCAGTGTCCCTCAGAATGTTGTACAGATACAAAGTAGTTATTTTTGCCGGAATTCTGGCAGCGTTCACAGCATTCCTAGTTTATATAACTGGTCCAAAGGCTAACACAGGTATTTTTCGTTCAGTGTAAAATCGAATTAAATAATCTACCTATGTGGAATTATTCGTTTTTTTATTTTCACTTGTTAAAGTTCCAACCCTTCGAGTATTGCATATTTCGTACTCTGACTATGCCACAATTAAGAGGGTATTATTTGCGTCTTCCTTTACGGCGGATGAGTCCGTGCAAGTTTTTAAAATATCAGAGGACGGGACTGTAACAGTTGGGAGAACAGAATGGGAGCTAAAATCAACGCCGGAAGGATTCTACCAAAATAACCTGGTGCTGGAGTGTACAGCTTCTTTTCCAGTGACTTGGAAATATTCCGGATATGGAGTAAAATATTAATAAAGTAGAAACCCTCCAACACTTTGATAAGTTTGCGGACATTTTTGACACCCTGATTATTTCTAAACTAGGAACCATCAGTTACAGAGGAAAACGTTGTAATTTACAAAAATTTCAACGACTCCTCAACGTTCAGCTACCTTTCTCTGTTGAATTTAATGCCTGCAAAGGAGAAGTCAACAGGAAAATACATTTGTTACGGAGCTTCAAATGNTTATACCTGGTGGGTTTCAATAAGAAAAAGCATGCTTTTTAATGATTAAATGATTTTACATTGCCACCTAAGTACTGCTTTTTTTCCTACGACTTCCACAGGTGAAACGGTCTTCCTAGTGGATTATGATGTTACAATCGAGGCGCCAGGAGAAGACAAAATATTCGTTCCTTGTCCAGTCACCAATGCATCTGCGAATATTTCGCTTTATTTTGTAAAATTAGTATATTCTGCTATTCTTTTACATTAGTTTAATTAATCTCAATGACTAGGTAGTTATATTCCACTTTCAGAAAAATCAAGCCTTATCTTCAGATAAAAGTATGGCTATATTCGACCCAAAAAGCGGGTTTTATCTGAAGCCTCGCTTTGTCGAAGAGCAATCTGACCCGTGGGGAGAGTTTTACTGCGAGAATGAAGAAACAAAGGAGAAATCAGGGGTGATTACAATACAGCCAACAAAAGGTTTGCAATCCTAATGGGACACATACTATTTCACAGTGAACCAATTAACTCGAAATGACCATTAATATTTTTCTCTTAGGTCTAATCGTAAACGCCATTCCAGACAGTAACACGATCGTCCTATCCAAACCAAGCAAAACTTCCAACAAACTAGAGGAAAAGTTCAAACTAATTTGTCAAGCAAAAGAAGAGGTTATCCTAAAATTTCAGAGGGTAGCTATTGCCCCAACGGTGCAGTACGATTACAACGCTTCCTCCTCCTTTCCATTCTCCGCTTATGCAGAAGTGAGCTCCAAAAACTTTAGAAACCTTTCTAGAATTTATTGCAGACCAAAGAGGAACAATGATGAGTTGCATTCTTGGAAAGTTTTATTTTCCTCTTCTGGTAAGTTGTATTTCGATTTCAGATATATTGTAAGTTTTTCAAGTTCCATAACTTTTGATAAGCTGCAGGGACTGCATATTTCCATGTAGCAATGCGGTCGGAACTATTGGAATTCAATTATGACATAGCCAGTGAAGAATTTGCATGCTGTAGCCCATCCAACAAACGAGCCAAGGTGACTTTGCTGCCTTGCAGCTCTGTATCTGAATGTCGTATTAAGGGACAGTGCTTATTACCTGGAGGGAAGTGCACTTCTGCTAACATTGTAAACCTCCCGGAAAGAGCAGGCTGTGTACGTTATAAAATAGCACAAGAAAATGAGATGATGAACGGTGGGTCGGGTACTTCAGGCGTTGTCACATTTGGAAACAAAATGGAGGATGATACTGGCTACAGCATTTCAGTGGAAAGTGGACTACTTCAATGCACCGTTGACGGAAAGAGTGTGGAAAGAGTTTTCTTTTCGGTGAAAAAGGAGACGGAAAATGGAACAACTTCAGAGATACTTTCAGGTTCGTGCAGTTGCAGCTGAGATGCGATTCGCCAATCGCCATTCATAGCGTCTTTGGTTTTATTATCGTTGCCCTTGTACTAACCTCTGTCTTTTGAGTTAGAACTTTTAGAAAATAATGAGCTGGATGTTGCCCCAGTCTTCACTTCGGGATTGAATTTTTCTCAGAATCACTTTCAACTCATGGAAATTCTCGAAATCAGTAGTGCCGTCACCAATCAAAGGCGCTTTGTATGCCGTGGCCCAAAATTCTTTCTTGGGATTGGATTTTTATGGCAGACAATACTTTACAATGGAGATATTATGTTTCACGCAGGTCGAGGTAATATGACAAAGTTGCGTTATACTAATTTTGTAGGGAGATGGATAATCCCTAATAATTTATTTATAATCTGAAATTACTTAAATTACTATTTCTGAAGCAGACTCAATTAAGGGCCCCTGGGCTCAAAGCTATTTCCGTACGACGTCATCATCATTGAAAGTGAAATCTTTAAACAAACTTTATTGCCTTGCACCACTTTGGAATTTAAACGGTCAAGCCAGTGGATGGCTTCATGCTAAACTGGAATGGAGCTGAGTTAACAAACAACAATTTAACACCACATCAGACCAGGATTTCTTACCTCATATAATCATTCAATCTCAATTCTGTAAGAAAAAAAACTACCATTAGTATCTACTATTAAATATATATTAGTGCATAAACTAGACAAAATATCGCCATTTAAATCGTACATTTCTTAATATCATCTTGCAGGAATAGCAATAGCTAAATACTAGAAAATAGAGCAAATTTCACTAAATCTTTTCAAAGCTTTCAACTCTGGTGGCAATTGTTTTTCTTCTGGCTCTTCTGGGACTGGTGTTAGTAATTCTAAAATAAATGCGTAAATTCCTTAACTCATCAGTCTAGTTTATAGAAATACCAATATTACCGCTTTAGTATGTAGTTTTGTACCTTTGTGTTCCTCCAACCTTTGATTGACATATTTTTGGCTTTTTGCTTCCAGCAATGTCCTCATAACCGTGACTGGAACTGACTCCTCTCCCAACTCTGTCGATTGCTCCATGAGTGATCTCAAGGCATTCTTTTTAAAAAAAAATTGGAAATTAATATTTTGTTTTATGGTAAATAAATAGTGAATTCTTGAAGTAGCTCAGCAGGGCTTTCCGAACCAATCTACGCTGATGACGGATTTCAACTTTCTCCTTTACTTTCAGCTCTGTCATTGTTCTTTCCAATTCAGCTGGGTTTGGTGAATTTCGTTTATACTGAAGCGGTTCATCACTGTGCATATTTTCAACCAGATTAAGAAGCTTATGAGTCCGTTGCTTTCCGAAAAATCGTAAAATTAGATACTGGGTGAGTATCAAATTTAGAGTCTATTTAAGCAAAAACCAGATAAGTCAAATATCAAGCCTGAGTACAGTTTAGCCGTACATCTTGTAGATTACTAACATTGTCAGTAACTGGTCCGATTGTCATCTTTCTTTCAAATTTGCTTTCCAATCCCGTAATGATACTGGGAGCTTTCAAATCCAAAAACTTGGTAGCTTCTTCTTCCTCATCCAGAAACTTGTATTTACAGTAAATTTCCTAGTTAAAAATTGGACAAGTTAGTTATTGCACGATTGAATTAATTGAATTTTGAATTAACTGCTTTACCTTGAATTGGTAATTGACATTTTGCAACTCCTGTATTGTCAGTATTAATGGCATACTTGCATCAATTAATTCCTCTGGGCTTTCCACGAAAATTACCAAATCGTCCAACTTTTCTCCAAAAGACTCATCATACCAGCAAAGGGAAAAGTTGAAAGTTCCAATTGTACTGAAATTAATGTAGTCCAGAATGGGCACCGAAGGATTTTCAATATTCATCATGTACCCTAGAGGTTTTATACAGATGATACTATATCCGATGGGAACTTCAAGGTCAGATTTTTCCTTTAACGCCTCGAGTAAAGTTCTATACATAAAAGGCATACTTTAAGTGGAACATCTCCATCTTCCAAATACTGCATGAATGCTGACTTCATCATTTCCAGTCTGTCATAGAATTTGTCGGTGGACCAGTAATAAAAAGATCTCTCCACAGAGTTTTGAACTTTTACTAGAATTTTTGGACCTTTTCCAGATTCATCTTCGTCAGCCTCTGTTATCATGTCAGAATAGCTTATCGTTTTCGCATCGGAGCCCGAACCACAATTTCCGTCAACAAGATATTCTATGGGATGCTGTAGCAAAGGTTGAAATGAAACTGGTTGATTTAAATCTTCAACGATTGATTTTGCAGTATCCAGTGCTTCAACCAAACTACGACTTTGTTGCTTCAAGTATTCGGTTAGTGATCCTGAGCAAGACAAAGATTTACCCAATAAAACTTTTTCCTTTGCTAAAAAATATTTGCAATCAAAAATCATTTTTTCTGACCATTTCGGTTCAGCTCTTTGTAGTGAGTTGATTGTAGTGCCATCTCATCCATGATATACTCATAGTGAAGTTTATGTGAAAGTGTATATTTCTCCAGCCATGTCTCCTTTGGATTTTGAAAAATCCATAGTTGACATCCACCTAGCCCTATTCTATCATTATTTCCTAAAGTGGTGTCAAATTGAATAGGTATTTCGTTAACAAGCACCCTACAGTTTGGACCTGATGGCTTAATGGAGAACTTTCCGTCCTTTATGTTGTACGTAAACGTTCCGTGATGCTCTTGAATTCTGTCAGTAGTCCAATAAAGTAATATTCAGTGGAAAATTTCTAGGGTCAACATATTACACAAACAATAAAGGCAATAAATTACAAGAATTTATACCCTGGGCCAAAAAAAGAAATAAAATTACTGCTTTCTCTCCCTTTTCCAGATCCGCTGGTGGAATGGCCAAAATCTATAGTTCCAAGTGGAATGATGTGAATTATCTTACCAGAGACTTGGGCATCAGCGTTAAGGTTGAAAAGGTGACATTTGCTTTTCCTGTCATTTTCAATCTTTTTGCCCACATCCTAGTTAAAAATTAAGCAGTTAAAATGTAAAAATTGACAATATCTGTTCTGTATATATCAACAACTTTTTAATATTAATCTGAATGCCCATACGCTCTTTTCAGCTTTAAATGGTTTTAGTCTCTCGTCTAATGGCTGCTGCAAGTTTTTTATCTCCTTTTCATGCTCCCGAACTTGGGCTCTCATATCTTCAATAATTCTTTTCCTGATAGCATCCCTCTCCGATGCACTAGTGGCAGCTGCAAACTGTTCCAACTGATTGGTAAGGCCATTTGTTTCGAATTCCCCCAGGGATATTAGCTTTCGCAATTTTTCATTTTCTCCTTTCAGCTCACGAATTAATTTAGAAGTCACTTCTTCGTTGACTGCAACATTAGTACTGAGCATTCTAACTTTTTCGGCTTTGGGTAGAGAAAGCAAAATATTAAGAAAACACCTGTTAAACATTTTGCACACAGAATACAAGCAAATAAGCTACTCCTGTTCTTCTGTATTTACCAAATTTCAAAACAAACAGAGAGTTTTGATAAGCCACTTCCGATGGGCTTAACGTTGCAATCTGAAGCAAACGGAAAGGAGTATTTTGTTTTAGCTTTAAAATCTAGGTGCCAAGCCCAACATGCATGGTTATTATTTATAAAAGTTTACCATATAACTTTTCGAATTTCCAACAAGTCCATTTTTTAGAATTTTAGTGACTGGGTGACTATGAAATGGAACGGTATCATTATGCTTTCCAATGGAAGACTCCAACAGGGAATTCACGCAGTGAACAAGGCAATCAATTCCGTTGCTCCTTAACTTTGGGCAATTCATTAGAAAACTGCTTTCTGAGTCATCCGTTCTACAGTCGATATCAAAACTTGAACCTGTGCGAACCTCATTAATTTTACTGCAAAAAATAGCAGCATTAAATAAAATATTTTACTGTCTCGTCTCCAGCTCCACCAAAAGCTCCTATTAGCATACAAAAATGAGTTTGATAATTTAAAATTATACTTCTAACCAAGCAGGAAGATCAATGAAGTCAACAGAGGCTGTTTTAGTCACTTCATCTCCCCTATGATTTCTAATTTTTTGTACAAGGGTTATGGAAATG